>RJWM01019690.1:0-38510 GCA_004363535.1 Dasyprocta punctata | reverse complement strand
CCATGTTGCTTTGTTAAAGTAATGTGAATAAACTAAGACAATAGGATAAATAGTATTCGTTATGTTTAATTTCAATTAAATATATGTTATAGAGTGATATATATGTACAGAGTTCAAAATGAACTGAGATTCTGTGGGATAAAACCCTCGTCCCTTCATTGCCTACAGGAATGGGTAAGTTTTTAAAATGTGGCTCAGTCTGAAAAAACATAATGGTTCAATTTGGAAGAAAATATCAGACCTCCTCCACATACACACATACATACACACATACATCTCATGTTACATATGAAAGCAAAATCTAAATGGAATACAAATCTTTAATGTACAGTAAAATCCATACTTGTGGCATTCAACACCTTCTGTGTTTTGGTTCCAGCCTCCCACTCCATCTCATCTCCTCCCCTGATACATTAGCCACACATCACCTATTCATTGCTGTTCACAAATACCAGGCCATTCCTACCTGCATATTCTCCCTGAGCCTCATCCACCATTAGTTATTCTTGAATCAATTATCTCCTCAGAGAACCATTTCCTGATTACCCAAGTGGCCTGCTTCATTCTCTGCTTGTTACATTTTAATTCTCAAGAGCAACTATCTATCTTTTCCATATACCTCTATTAACCTAGAAGGATATGGAACCACCAAGATTGAAACGTATGCCTCCTCCTCAGTACCTGGATTTTATTCAACTGCCAATGTGCCCAGCCGAGAAATTACATTTCTCAAATTTCCTGTATAGCTGGGTGTGGCTATGTGATTAAGTTATGGTCGATAAGATTTGAGAAAAAGTAGTTAGGAGGAAATTATGGAAAATATCTGTATAGAAAAGTGACTCACTTAGGAAAAGAGCCATGGTGCTTTTTGCCCTCCACCTTTCTTTCTGTTTGGAACAATAGATAAGTTACCTAGAAATCTTCTACCATTATGGATGATTAACTGACTTTGAGACTAAAAGATATGTCCTAAGGAAGGTAAATAGAAGGAGCCCAGGTCCCTCTTCATGACCCTGGAGTGCCATATTGGCCCTGGATTCAGACTTTGGTTAAATCAGGGAAAAATAAACCTTAGTGTTTAGCCACTGTTATGTGCTGTATAGGATATGCTATGTACCCCCAAGTCCTCATACTTTTGATGGGGCTGAGTCTGACACTTGTGATCAGTTTGTTGTCTAGCGCCAGGATTAATGGCGCCAGGATTAATGACGTGACTGCTACACCCGCCCAGGGGTGGAGCTGAGATACAGTATAAGGGAAGGCGGGTCTTTCTCTTGCTTGCTTCCCGGCTTCTGCCCTCCCTCTCGCCAGCGCAGATTGCGGGTTGCAGCTTGCAGCTGCCATGAACTGTAGCCCCATCATCCCATGCTGCCTTGGAGCCCACTTTTTGGACTGAAACTCCCGAGAAACTGTAAGAATAAACCTTTCCTTCCCTAACTTTGGGCGTCAGGTATTTTGTCTTGGCAACGAGCAATAAGTAACCAAGACATGTGCCTTATTTGATTATGTGCAACTGAGTCTACTTCTGAATAGTAATACCTTGATACAGTGTTACATGCAAAAAAAAAAAAAGGATAAGTAATATTAACAGTATATAAACTCCAATATTCATAGTTGATGGGCCAGTAATATAGAAAGGTAGGTCAGTAAAAGTATGAGTAGTAGGAAATGGAGAGGACATGTTGAATTGGCAGTGTCTATCATCCTCAAAACACAATTCCAAACACCATAATCCCAAATGTTGAAGTCCCAAGAGACCAAAATCTCTAAAGTCTAAAATTGGTAAAATTTGAATCCCCCAATTACAAACTAATAAGATTAAAATTCCAAGTGTTTAAATCCTGAAAGCCAGAATTCTAAAAACTGCAATTCCTGGGGAGGGGGGAAGTGGTGGTAATAAAAGGGTAAGCCAGATGTGATGGTTCACACCTGAAATCCCAGAACTGTGGGAAAGTGAAACAGGAGGATCACAAGTTCAAGCCCAGCCTGGGCAACTTAGTGACTTTAAGAGACCCTGTCTTAAAACCAAAAACTAAAATAGGGGACTGGGGGTATAAGTCAATGTGAAAAAGGCTCTGGGTTTAATCTCCAGCACTGAAAGAGAAAAAATAGGGTAGAAAGGCAAATTGCGGGGAAGGGATTAGTACATTTTCAGTTGCATACAGGATAATTGCTTGTATTAAACAGAAGGAAAAAAGGATTACTTGGAAGCATGGTAAAGCACTATTTTAGTGTATCTGTTGCAGAAGTTTCCAGAATAGATTAGTTTGTATGTCTAAGTGGACCTAGTTGGAAAGCTCTGCTTGCTGTCTGTGTAAATGGACATTGTCCAATTAGCCAGACTGGAGACAATAAACACAGCAGGTGAACTGCTGTTTCTATGAGAACTGGGATGATTTCTTAGGCTGCTTTGCAAACCAGAACTCCAGGTTTACCTGGCTTTGGACTCTGAGATTTACACTAATGCCCTCCTGATTTCAAACTTCCCCAGTTCTGAGCCATTTAGACTTGGCCTAAACCGAGCTACAAAGATATGGACCTATGCAGTAATGACCCATCACAGTTTTTTGGTCAATCTTGTCTAGCAACTCAGGTTGTCATGATATGTCAAATGACCACAGTTACAAAGCTGGGTGCACAGATTTGCCAACCATAATTATATACATTGATACAATTTGGTTTTTGACCTATTTTTTAAGAATATAGTTCATCTGTTTATAACCATTATACCTAAATATTGTTAGTATACCTACAAAAAAAATGTATGTTTTCATTGCATAGTTAGTTGTGTAACATGTTCTATGGGTTGTTCTGTCATGTTTTTATTTATACATGAACTAAAAACTGTCTAAAATATAAGTTAATGTCTTTTAAATGTTTGTTTTCTGGAGTTATTTTTTCTAGATTTTGATCTTTCAAGGATTTAGACTTTAGGGATTGTTACCTTTCGAAATTTTAACGTTTATTCATTATGGCACTGGGGTCATGTGTTTCAGGATTATGGTCCTAACCTCATTGAATTGAAAAACCCATGTAGCATTTTTACTGTATAGACATGTAGGTTAAATTCTTCCATTTTTTTCACATCAAATTTCTCCTGTGTTCTGTGAACAAAACATATTCCCAGATATATCTAAACTGTAGACATTGATTTGCAGTGTGATCAAATTTTGAAAAAAGGCGCTAAAAGGAGCAGGGGTAAGGGACGGAGGAAGGAAGGGTATGTTCTATATACATGTGTATGTTTATCTGTGTCATACACATGGAGATGACCATACACCTGGAAGACTGCACACCAAGGAGTAGAAACTCACAGTGAAGAGCATAGAGGGAAAAATTAATAAGTTTTTATTATAGCTATTTTCTGATTAAGTTAAATTATGTTAATTTTGTAATTTAAAAATTTATGTGGTAGTAGGAAAATTGGTGAGAAGTTACACAGACTGAAAATCCTGTGCAAATGTCAGAGTATAAACACAGGATGCTTTTGGCATAATTCAATCTGAGCAGCTTCAATTTGTTGTAGGAGTAGACCATTAATATAAGTATTTATATCTAAAACTAACAAATACAAATTGGCAGGAAAAAACAAAAAAATTAAGTTGCAGTAATTTTGCTTTATTAGTTGTATATTGAAGGACATACATAGACATGATGACCTTGCTGGTCTGGAGAGAAAAATGTTCCAGGAAATAGAACCTTGGTTTTTTAAAAATAAAAGATAAAAAGAAGTGTACACTTAGTTCTTTGAGATTACAGTGTGACCCCAATATGTACATTTCATTTCATGTGACACACCCCGTTCTTACTAAAATTAGTCCTAGTTTTAGAGCAGCTCTGATTTTTAAGTATCCTTGCTTGTTACCCCTACTTTTTGTCTCAGATGTTGCCATTCTCTCCAGAACAGACATTTGCAAAATGTTCCGCCTTCTTCAACTCAATCTAAAACTACAATTGGTTCCCATCTGATAAGAAGGAACTGGATTGTGAGTACATTTTTTTTTTCCTGACACATCTCTTTTCTTCTTTTGGTAAATTTGACAACTGGGGCTGTTCTAACATTTCTGGAATAGTTTTCCAATTACAGAAGAAGCTAATGATAATATGATAAAATTATCTGGCTGTTTTGGGTTTATCCAAACTGAAGTCTGTCAAATTATCTCTTTTCTTCTCTCCACCCCATCCCTAATGTACAGCCTGTGCTAGTACAACATATGTGCCCAGGAAATAATTATCTTTAAATAGTCAATTGCTCTGGCAGTCTATCAGATATTTTAGAATAGTTCGATAATAATAATTTTTCAGGAAAGACATTATAACTCTTTAGCAAACAAGGAAACTGAATTACAGAAAAGTAACTTAAGATCATACAACAAACTAGTGAAGTACTTCTACTTAAATTTACCTCTAGGGCTTTATAGAAGATAAAAGTTACATTAGAAATCTGTGGGCTGGGAGTTTAGCTCAGTGGCTTAAGTGCCTGTCTGGCAAGTGCGAGGTTGTGAGTTCGATCTTCGGTGCTGCAAAAAAAAAAAAAAAAAAAAAAAAAAAATTAGAAACCTGTACAGTACTTCTAAAAAATAACAAATGATGCTACAAAATCTGGCATAATTGCCTACTTGTCAAGATAATTTTAATACTAAATGAGAGAAACCAAATTTAAGCCAGGTAACGAATAAAAAGTATTTTTTTTTCCTTTAAGCTAAGTGTAAATTCCATCGAATATATTGGATCTATGCATAGCAGAATATGAAGGCTTAAAAATACCATCAAATTCTCTGTTTCTGTCTCTGTCTCTATTTTTGTCTGTCTCTGTGTCTCTCTGTGTCTCTCTATCTCTCCCTGTCTCTCTCTATCTTTCCCTGTCTCTATCTGTATGTCTTGCACCCCTTTGCTTGCCTGTGTTGGCTTCATTTCTAGCAGGTTTGTGCAGGCAGTGGCAGCAATAATAACCTGAGTTCTATCAGTCTATAAACCAAGGGTGTGAATATACTGTTGTCAGTGTTCTTAGCAAAAATCCAAGGACTAATATGAGCCGACTTGGATCGGATAGCTGTCTTCCCTAAAAAGAACACCATGGCTCCAGTTGGACAAGATTGGTTCATATGCCCATCCCCACCACCAGCCTCACCAAAAAGAACCACATGGAAAGAAGCAAAGGTGGCTCTCAGAAGGAAAAATGTGTTCATTACCCAAAGAGGAATTATAAATGTAAGGCAAATAAAAATAAAGGGACATGATTAAAAATACCACTCACATTTACATAGTGTGGTAAACTAGTACAATTTGATTAGAGATTGAGAACTCGTAATATTTTTGTTAGAAAAAGTCACCAACTACCAACACTAAGGAAGATGATGCTACAAAAGAAGACAAGCAAAAAAAAAAAAAAATGCACTAAGAAACAGTTGACTTGGGAGGAAAATGACATATTATGCATATGTTTTTATATTTTGGGCCCATAAAGAGCACAAAAACAAGTGAAAAAAACTGGACATCTGCCAACATTTCATTAATCTAAATGTCTAATGAGTTCATGAATCCTACACTAGGAAAAGCAGTAATGATATTTTTGCAGCAGCATTTGTGTATTTTGGTTTCATGTTATCTGAAACGCTGATGAGCTTGTGCTAGCTAGGCTTAATAGGATTTTATCAAAAGATTAGTTTCATAGAGAGAAATGGCCTCATCCACAGCCAGTTTTTCATAGTTTAGCACTGATTATTCGTGTATCCATTTACTCCTTCCTTTGTGTTATGTGCCAATTACAAATCAGGAACAAGGGTGGGTACTAAGATTAAAGAGATGAGTAATTTGGAACCCCACCCCTTTAAGAAGTCAAAGTACAGTAAGGAAAACAGACAAATGAAAACTTAGAAGGAAGCAGAGCTTTAGAAGCAGGGGACAGTGCTTAGCTGAGAGATAAAGAAAGGCTTCAAGAAGCCTTAGGAAATGCTTTCTAGTATGGAAAGAGAGGTGTACATATGAGGGAAGAATCATGTGAAAGACAGCTAAATTTAAACTTCATTTGATAGGTCTGAAACCATAGTTCCCTAACCAGAACGAGGCTGCCAGTAGAGTCACCTGTAGAACTTGTTAAAAATGCAGATTGAATATTTTTGAAATTTGGGTTAAAGAGGAATCTGTGTTCAAGGGAATTTCTCTATTAATTCTGGAGCACGTCCAAGTTTAAGAACCACTGTAAATAAGTAAAGAGAACCCATCATAGGATACTGGGGAAGAGTATAACATGTTTTGGAAAGGAAGCCCCTTTGCCAGTGTAAAGTTGCATTAGAGCAGGTCAGAACCCGAGATGAAGAGAGCAGTAGGAGCCCACTGTGATAAAGCATCAGAAATGTCAGGCAGCTGCACAGTGGCAGAGGCGGTAGGAGTGGAGAGGTAAGCATTCAGAAAGGTTTCCAAGAAAGAGTTTACAGTTCTAGGTCATCACTTTGATGTGGGGAGTAAAGCAGGGTGGAATCTAGCTTGTGGAGTATTCCCTTCAAGACCTGGGAGTGAGCAGCAAGCAGGAAATACTGCTGTGTGTACAGCAGCGCTGTTAGCTCCGGGTAAGAATTCCAGCCACAACTTATCACAGGCCAAGGCAGAGGCTTAGGACGGGCCTAACCAAGACTGAGAAACTCAGACCTGGGAATTCAGATTTTAAAAACTTGCTGGCCACACCTTGCCTGGGGACACTTCCTGTGCTATTTGTGGCCTCCTGCCAGTAATTATCTCTCAGAGCCCTACAGGTAGGGTTTTTTTTTTGTCTGATTTTTCAATGCCCTGAAGCCAGAAACTAGTTCATGTTTTCAGAGCCCACTCTACTGCTTGTGTGTATTTGATGCTCACTAACAATTTCTAGGTAAGTGAATTACATTAATTACCTAGATAATTACAGTTACAATGACCTCTATATCTGAACAGTTCATTGGCCTCATTTTTGTGATAGTCATGTAAATTTTCATTTCTGTAATTCTACACAGTTCCATTATTACTTTCCAAAACACATTTTGTGATGAATAAAAGCATAAGCAAAATGCATTCCTTTCTTTCTAACTAATTTTGGTTTTTGGGGGGGTTTTTTTGGTACCGGAGATCAAACTCATGACCTTGCACTTGACACGCAGGCACTTAGGCCATTGAGCTAACTCCCTGGCCCACCAAACTAATTATTGCAAGATACCTGTACAGTTAGCGATATAGGTGTCTCCTACACATTTTAATTTAGATTTCATCAAAAAGTACTTGCTTAATATATAAATTATTTTTTAAACTTCCAACTGAGTTAAAGATGTAGAATAATTTTCAATTCAGTTATCCAAATAAGCGTATATGGATCCAGATACATTATTTTAAAATAGAGTACTATATTCACTTCTAAAGTATCTAATTACCTTTTTTCCATTTGGTGTTCTGTGTAATAAATAAAAGTTACTCAAGTCCCAAAGTGGTCACAACTGTTAATGATAAATGAATAATATAAGGAAAAAATAAATTTGTAAGTTCATCACTCTTTACGCTTTCATTCTGGTCATAGATCAGACTATTGCTTTTTCGTTTATTCTTCATTATCTTTGCCTTCCTTGAAGATAAGTACCCTTTGAGTGCCAGACAGGAATCTCCTAGTTAGGGAGATTTCAAATCAACAGTAGAGTCAGATAACTATAACTTTCCTTTATAATCTCTTCTCATGAGAAAAAGTATTGATAAGTAAGCAAGCTAATATCAGCTATTTCAAAATACAATTTCCAAGCAAGGATGGAAGTTAACTTTGGATCACCACAAAGCAAAACAGCAAAGTCATTGGTAAAAACTAAGGGGAAAAAAAAAATTTTTTTGAACTCTGTTAAATTTGTGTATCTACATTTTGAGTTAGTTATCTAGAATGAGTTTCTGCATATGGGTACTAAGGCTAATGACTTTGTTACTTCTGTATATGTGTGTTCTGTCTTCTTGATGTGGCCTAATTAGCCTGACAACCTGTAACTTCTGTTTCCTCTCACCTCCAGGAGGTTGTTTTATGCTTCCCTACTTGTAATGTATGATGTCTGTCTGTTAGTCCTATATATTGACCCCAGTACTATTTTTGTTCACAGGACTTGCCCAACCACTAGTTTTGGCTTCTCCGACTTGGTTTGACCCAAGCCCCATATAGCATCCTGCATTAGCTTGATGGACTGGTCATTTGGCTGTTTGCCCCTGGATCCATTCATGCTTTGCCCTTCCCATTCTGGTCTATACAGTAGGTAGTGGATTCCTGGCAACTGTTTCCTAGGTTCATTTATCCGTACCCAAAGGGAATTAGGAAAGAGAAGAAGTTAAAGTAAGAGCATTGGAAGAATAGGAGCCGAGCTGGGCTTGGTGGCCACACCTGTAATCCTAGCACTCCAGTTGCTGAGGTAGGAGGATCTCCATGAGTTGGAGGCCAGTCTGGGCTACATAAGGGAGTTCAAGGCCAGCCTGGACTGTATAGTGAGACCCTGTCTCAAAAAATGAAAAGATAAAATGAAGAATAAGACAAGAAATCAGTATATTTTCTCAAACTCCCACCCTGCTTTAATTCAAGCAACTTTTCCACAGTGACTTCTTTTCTCTGCACCTGCAGCTCTAGGGCTCTGTTAACCCAGTTCCACTGTTGTTGCCTTCAGCCTAGATACATACGGTGGAGACTTCCCACTACTGAGGTACCCCTCCTTCCTTTGATTTTTCAGTCCTTCACAGACTTTTGTAACTTGTTTCTGGTATTAAATGTCTTCAACTGAACCCCCAATGAGAGTTCTGATATTTCCTGGAAGTTCATCTCACGTATTGAAGTGACAGTGCATGTCAAGTTAGGCAAAGAGTAAAATAATTGCCGTAATCGCTGAAGACTTTGTATAGGTTTTGCAAGTCTCATATCCCAAAATATTCATTGCAGGTATAAAATATCTGACAAAAATGTTATTGAAAATAATTCAAAGAAGGTAGTGTCGTTTATAGCTTCTTTAAAACCACTTCCATGTAGTTCTTACTTTCATTCTTTAACAATCTCATATCAATAGGGACACCATGGGGAATTGAACAGAATGTATGAAAAAAGATGCCCACGCGGATTCTAAAATAGTTCCAACTGGATTTTCCTGCACAAAGGAAAGAAAGATGTAATCATCACCAGAGTAGGTAAGAAAATGCATTCAACACTGCTAGTCCTCTAAAGATCCCTGCTGCCCTCCCCCAAGAAACACATGCTCTTTTGTTGCATTAATTTGATCTTTTCATGACAAAAACATGTAATAAATCATGTAATAAGTTATTACAGGCAAGAGCACAGGACAGTTGTCAGTGGCCTAAGTGGCCTAGGAGTGATCTATCCTTTGAAATAGATTTCAAAAAATGAGATGTTTGTGCTGTGTGAAAAACTGAGCATGTGGTTTCGTGACCTTCAGCAGGATTTAGTTTATCACATCTCAGCAAATCCTGTTCTGGTTTTGTTGAAGTGGAACAGAACTAGAAGTCATTAGGATGGTTAGCTTTATTCTTTTAATTTTATTCTTTAACCATGGACCACGTGTTAGTTTGCTTCAGCTAGTATAGTGAAGTGCAGCAAACTGGATGGCTTAAAGGGTTTGCAATTGTTTTGCAGTTTGAGAGCCTAAAAGCCTGAAATCAAGGTTTAAGTGAGATTTGTTCTTTCTGAGGACTGTGAAGGGGAACCTGTTCCATGCTCCTCTCTCCACTTTTGGAGGTTCACTTGCAATCTTTGATGTCCCAAGACTGCTGCTTCTTCACCCTCATCTCTGCCTTCATCTTCATCAGGCATTCTGTGTGTGTGTGTGTGTGTGTGTGTGTGTGTCCATAGCTGTGTCCAGATTCCCTCTTTGTGAAGTCAGGCATGGTATAGACCTGTACTGTGTAACACCAATAGTCCCAGATGCGCAGGAGGCTGAGACAGGAGGATTACTTGAAACCATGAGTTCGAGACCAGCCTGGGCAATATAACAAGACCCCATCAGTAAACAAACAAACAAAGAAAGTCCCTTTTTATAAAGATGCTAGTCAAATTAGATTAGGATCCACCCTAATGATCTCATTTTAACTTGATTACCTCTGTAAATATCCTAATTCCAAATAATGGCACATTCTGAGGTACTGGAAGTTAGGGTTTCAACGTATCTTTTTTTGAAGGGGAAGATACACTTCAACCCATAACCATTTATGACCATTTATATAAATTAACTCACTATCTATTTCTGAACTCTTCATCCTTATCTCACCATTTTGCTCCACTGTTGTTCTTTGGCACAATTTTCGATCAAGAAAATACCTGCTCAACTCATTCACACTGAAGTATAAAAGCCATCTTAGCTATTTTTTATTTTATGAGCAGTGATCCAGAAGTTTGTAAAACAACAATAAGAAAGTGATAAACTTTAATATGTTTCCCCTCCTAAAAAAAAATCTACATTTTACAAATTATAAGGAGTTGTACTCTCTCCTTATTATAAAAATAAATGGCAGCAAATTTGGGTGTTATAAGTAAAAACTTAGCTAAGCAACCCCTAACTTTCATAAAAATTAACATAAAACTGTTTTGTCTTTTAATTGCAAAATAAAGTGGAGTTCCAGGTTGATGATACAATGATAATCACTCATACTTTTCTTTGTCTTTTTTTTAAAGCTAGAGATTGAACCCAGAACCTCACCCCTGCTGAGCACATGCTGTACCACAGAGCTGTACCCACAGCCCTCTCCTTTCGCTTTATTCAGGTATACATGCATATAACATAGTTGATCATATTCATCATTCCTATTACCCTTCGTTACGTTTTCCTCTTTCCTTCCCTGTTCTGTTTTTTTGAAATGGGAGCTCATTGATGATGCCCATGCTGGCCTTGAATCTGTGACCTCAGATGATCCTCCTGCCTCAGCCTCATGTGTGGCTAGATAATAGACATACACCATCACCATGGCACTCTCATAAGACTCTAGTGAAGCTTACTGTAAATCTATTATTTAACACTAACATAAGACACTAAACATTCCTGAAGGAAATGCAAACATGGTCCATACTGACATATCATTTCATAAGTGCTTCGAAGTCTACATTAGCAAAACATTTAAACCACTCAAACCAAGAATAACTTCCCCACAGGGTCATCCCCTCCAAAAATGCACTTAGTAAAATACTGCATTGTAGGCAAACAACCTACTAGAAATGTCTAACCAGAGGGGGCGGATGAAGATTAAAGACAAGACAGATAATTTTGAGAGAGGCAGATGGGGGCTCTTGACTTTAGTGGACAAAGAGCCTGAGCATTTGACCCACCTCATTTTTATTGACTTAGAGACAGGAGCAAGCAATCAGGGTAGCAGAAGACTCATCTACCCCCTATTACCTATACTGTATGCCCAGATAAACTACTGGATCTCAGATGTATTGACTTCCCTGGAGCTTGCAACGTGCCAGCATGCCTGCATGCTGCCAGAGGAGCGCAGTCTGCTGTTTTTCTCCTTACTGCTCATGGAGAAGGTCAGTTAGGCCTCGGTCCTCACTATCTGATCTCCTACACTGTGTTTCCTGTCTGAGGAATGTGGGATCTGATAACATAACTCTTAACGTATTTAAGGAAAAATTTTAATCAAATGGATCTAAAAACTAAAAAGCAGGGTGGGAAAGATGACTTTATATGATATGATCTAAAATGGAGTCAGTTTTCATTCACAGTAGTTATGTTCTATAAAGTCCCTATGAACATTGAATTACCACATCTTAAAGCATTTGCTGCTGGAGAAATACAGGGTTAGGTTCCTGCGTGCCTCTGTGGACATTTTTGTCAACCATGCACATAACTTTGCTTTATGTGGGTCTCTGTTTAAAGTCATTTTACATAATATACATTGTTAATTCCTTAACATTGAACGTAGCACTGACAGCACTATAACTCATACCTGAGTGTAGCTTACCTAACACACATTTTTCCATAAAACACATCATAGCTTGCTGGCGCTTGGCATCCTTAAATGGCATTTAGAACTATGCTTGGGGGCCATTTTAAACAGCAGATTCACCACCAAAAAAGAAGAAAAATGCAGAAAATATGACACTGTATAAGTATAAAAAAGGACATTTGTGTTTAGTATGAAGGCATCCTTAAATGGCATTTAGAATGATGGTTGGGGGCCATTTTAAACAGCAGATTCACCACCAAAAAAGAAGAAAAATGCAGAAAATATGGCACTGTGTAAGTATAAAAAAGGACATTTGTGTGTAGTATGAAGGCTTAAACATGAAGGCAGAGTGTGGCCTGGTTTGAATTCAGCTGGCAATGCATATGCATCAGAAGTTCAAATTCCTGCCACTTTACGCATGTCTGCAGATGATTACAAAAGTGCTGTAGCTATTGATTTTGTGACTACAAATAATTTTTTTATTGTCTTTTTGAGATAGGGTTTCACTTTGCAGTTCAGGTTTGAACTCACCTTGTAGCTCAGGCAATCCTCCTGCCTCAGCCTGTTGAGTGCTAGGATTACAGGTGTATGCCACCATGCCTGACCAAATAAATTTAATGAGTAGGAATATTCACAAACATGAAACATGAATAATGAGGGTTGACTATACTTCAAACTGACTTCTGTTGCCCATAAGCCAAGAAAACAAAGGGAGGAGCTTTGTTTACCTGGTAAAATGGGGTATTTACATTTAATGTTCATATTTGTAATGTGAGACTTAAAAGAATGTTAGATAAGCATATTCATGTCCAAGCCTCCTACTGATTCCATGCATAGCCTTATACGTATAAAGGGATTGGATTTCTGAATGTATCAGCTTATTATTCATAAACTGATAGTCTTCTACTGCTGATATGTAGATTATATATAATACATAAATACAGATTCTTAAAAGTTAATTTTAGAACTCAAAGAATTATACTCAATTTAAATATGCTTCAACAACAGGAAAATACAGTATTCTAGAGAGATACAGGAAAGTGTTATGACGAGATTTTTTTTTTAAACTAAATTTCTTTTTATATCTTTTGGCTTTTGAATCAGGAGAATTTATTAACTATTTTTAAAGACTAAACTGGAAAAACAAGAAGGAGAGCCCAGCATGGTGGTACGTGCCTGTAATCCCAGCACTTGGAAAGCTGAGGCAGGAGGATGCCCATGAGTTCAAGGCCAACTTGAATTGCAAAGTGAGACCCTGTCTCAAAAAAAAAAAAAAAAAAGAAAAAGAAAGAAAGAAAAGAAAAGCAAGAAGGAGGAAGAGGAGATAGAAGAGGAAGAGGAAAGGTAAAAGGTAGGAGGGGAAGAAAGAGAACTCCTAATAGGCATTTCATGTTTTACATGTTAACAGGCAGATATTTTTAACTCAGATTATATTATGACCATTATACCAACAAAGTTTGCATTTTGTTTTATCTGTTTATGTCATCTTGTGAGGGTTAAGCTGGATGGTCAGCTTGATTGACATGGGAGCCACTTAGGGAATTGGTAAAGCTCCATTTTAGGTGTGTCTGGGTAGATAAGGGGGACATGGTTCTGGGTATTATTCCTGTTCCTCTGTGGTAGTGTTCCTCTGTTCTGCTTCCTAGTTACTATGAACTAAGTAGCTTTGCCACTATTATGTTCCTGCCTTTGTCGGATCTAGTGACCGTAGACTAAAATTCCTCTGAAACTGTGAGCCAAATTAGACCTCACCTCCAATAAGTAGTGAGTATTTGGTGTTTGGTACCAGGGACAAAAAAGCTGACTGATACGGGAAATTGGTACCAGAGAAGTGGGGTCATTGCTATGACTATACCTGACCATGTGGTTCAGAAGCCTTTAAAACTGGTTTGCAGGAGGAATTTGGAAAGATCTGGAGGCACAAGCTAGAGGGAAGTTCTAGGATGCTATAAGCAGAGCCTGAGAGATGAATTTGGTCAGAGCTCAGAAGATCAGAATACTGATAGGAATGTAGACAGTAAAGGCTAGGATTGTGGGGTTTGACTTGTTAATGAGGATTCTTATTGGAAATTGAACTAGAAGTCATGCATGTTACACTATGGCAAAATTTCTTTCCATATTTTGCCCATGTCCTGAGACTTGAAGGGAGTCTGGGTTTAAGGATGGTGGGCTAATTGATCTAACAGATGAAATTTCAGGGCAGTCCAACATTAAAGATGTGGCATGAGTACACTAGCTATTTCTAGCCAGATGTACACAAACAGTCAGGAGTGTAATACAGAACCGAGGTATTTGGAAAACGTAAATGTTGGTACAAAAGGAACCATGTTCGAAGTCTTGGTTACTTTTCTCTCATTGCTGGGACAAAATATCTGAAATGCAAAATTAAGGAAGGAAAGATTTATTTAGCTCATAGTTTGTGGAAGTTTCAGTCCATACTGAGTTGTCTCCAAGGCAGGGTGGCATAGCACCAGGGCAACACTTCAAGGCAGCAGCCAGCAAAAGCAGCCAGAGCAAAAGAGTGGAGAGCAAGCTTCTTTTCCTCTCTTATATTGTGTTCAGGCCCCCCCCATCCACCAGGGCAGATGAGGCACTCACAAAATCTCTGTGCCCTGCTATTGCACATGATGAGAATATTTACAAAGTAAGGATCCTGGCTCCCTGCTGAGTCTCTTAGTTAAACTAATAAATTTCTCAGGTTGACACAATGTATCAACCATAGCGAGATATTTGGAAAACTTAAATGTTGGTTCAAAAAAAACTGTGTAAAGTTGAGCCAAAGGAGTTGTGGTTACTGAGAGATTAGGGGTATTAAAAATACACTAAGTACTTTGAACAAGCACAAGAAGAAAAGAGATTCCTTGAAAGCATTACAGGAATGAGCAAGCTTATCACAGGTTCAAGGGCGCAAAAGCGTAAACTTTTCATTTGAGAAAAGAGCCCCCTACATACCCTGCTCAAGGAGAGTATGGAATTGGTTGTCCCAGATTCATTTAATCATGCTGTACCATCCAGGCAAAGGCCACTACAGCCATGGTCAAAGCAGACTTATCTACTGCTTGAGCTGGTGGTAGATGTTCATGGCACTCACATGATTCTGATTTTAGTGACATATAGAATCTAAGATTTGGATTGTGGTAGCCTCACCCAGATTTCAACTGAAGGTCTGGGATACCAGGTAATGTACCCTAAGAGGCAAGTGGGTGAATCTATGGGAATGAAGTCAAAGGTACAGTGGAGACTCCAGGAATCTGGAGATGTCAAGAACAAGATACTGCTGTCAAGGAAAGCTGCAAGCAGTGAGAGGAGTCAACCCAGAAGAGAGGCCATGTGGGCTGCAAACTGATAAGGCTTTAGGGTGGAACTGTCTTGGCTAAGCACTCTGGAACTCACATCTCGTAACATTCCTAGAATACTGTATATGGAACTATGGGACCAGATGTTTTTCCTGCTGGGTTTATATCTTTTTTTGGTCCTGTTGTTTTCTATCCCTCTTATCTTCCCTTTTTGTTAAAGGAATGTTTACCCTATGCCATTGTTTCTCGGGATTGAGTAATTTTCTTTTTTAATTTCTCTGGGGTTTATAGTTAATAATTTTCCTTGAATTTCAGAGGATACATCAGACTTTTACTTTGCAATAATGCTGGAACTGTTGAAAATTTGGGGAGGGCATTAGTGTTTTTTTCAAGTGTATGTTTGATAGTTACATCATGTTAGGAAAATTTATGACTATGTTTATTTGGAGATTAAGTATGACTTAAGCAAATGTGTTTGGGTGTCAAGTTGACAGTGGTTGGAATGTGACAATTGTGCTGCATTTTCAGCTGCATTGGCTTGAAAGTTGCCTAGGGAATTAGTGAAGCACACTTCTTGGTGTGTCTGGGTGGGTCATGTAGTCGTGACTTTAGGTACTATGTTTGGCCTCTCCTTGGCCTTCCTTTCTAGAGCTGTTCTGCTCTGTTTCTAGGCTGGCATTAGGTAAACAACATTCCTGCACCAACCTTTTTATCATGATGTTTCTGCTTTGGAGCCAACAGACTATGGACTGAGCCCTTTGGAACCATGAGCCAAAGAAACTTTAAAATTTGGGTATCAGGTGTTTTTTCCTTAGCCATGAAATTTCTAACCCATATTTCCTTATAAATATTTCTATAGATCTCTTTGTAAGTCATGTATTTATGAAGCACTTGCTATCAGGGACACCTGCTAGTATATTAGTCTTTTTCTTTTCTTTTTTCTTATTGTCATTAGTTGAATCATAGGAAATTTCCAATATTCAACCATTTTTACCTGTGCAAAATTTGTACTTATTATGGTCAACCAAATATTAATGTCCCTATTTTATTTTTATTTATTTTTTTTTTATTTTTTATTTTTTTTTGCGGCACCGGGGTTTGAACTCACAACCTCGTACCTGTCAGGCAGGCACGTAAGCTGCTGAGCCAAACTCCTAGCCCTGGTTTTTTGAGGCAGGGTCGCACTGTGTAGCTCAGGCCGGCCTTGCGCTCGCATTGTAGCCCAAGCTGGCCTCGAACTCACAACGAAATGTCCCTATTTTAATAATGAGGAATCAAGGTTCACAAAAGCTGAGATTAGCCACTAGCACACACATCTGGATAAAGAGACTCTTAACCTAAATCTAAAGGTCCTGATCCCACTGAGTAGTGGGTTTAGGTTTCAGGTTATAAAAGTAAATGCATAACTATCTTTTTCTATTTGTGACCTGAATGCCATGAAAGGATAAAGATTTTCTACCTTACCACTTCTCATCCATTTTGGAAACTAGTGTCTGAGAGATATCTCATTCCCAGCTTCCTGGATGTCCACCAGGTGTTCTCTTTTCTCTCTCTTCTCTCTTCTTTCTTCTCTCTCTCTCTCTCCTTTCTCTCTCTCTCTCTCTCTCTCTCTCTCTGTTGCTGTGTGTGTGTGTGTCTGCTCCATGCTGAAAATCAGAACTCAGTCTCACCCCCGCTATTGCTGTTTCCTGAGCCTTGATGCCCATGTCCCTAGTACTGTTAATCAAGAAGTCTACCCTGCAGGCCGTCTTCACTGAAACTGTCAAAGCTATCCTGGATACAGACTCCAGAGCATTATCTAGTGTCATACACTCTAGATCCAGCCAACTCTGAAAAGTTCCATCAATGACGTCGTGAGGCATCTAGCCTGGGGAAGGAGAAAAGTCTGGCTTTGACATACTATGTACAACCAAGCCTTGAATCCCTTTAAGGTATTAAGTTGGAAATTTCAAAAGCTTAATTTTCTATCTCTTTTTTTCACTGCTTTTCTGCTTATAGTTTCAAAGTCTATTATGATGTGTAAAAAAAATCAGGAATTATTAAGTCTGCTTTCTTTTGTTCCTTTCTTGAGGCAATAAAGATAAAATAACTAGTCACCTGAATATTGAGAACGAGGGAAAGAATCAGAATGACAGGCCAGAATAGATGGGAGGAGGGAGAAACAGTGGCTAATGTTCAAAATACTGCCCTGCCACAGCTATTTCTCTTCTTTTTTCAACACGTCTTCTTAGCTATGTGCCAGATTTGAGGGTACCCAAGAAATTGTTCAGGGGCATTGCTTAAAGCACTTGTATCCAGATGTCCCCCCAAAGCCTCACGATGTCATTGATGGAATTTTCAGAGGTGGCTGGATCTGGAGTGTGTGACACTGGTACTGATTCACGGTGCAATGCTAGGATTAAGGGCCTTAGGATTAAGGGTTGTGAGTGCTACCCGCCCTAAGTAGTCTGGATAAGATACAAGGGACAGAAAGAGGCACCTCACTGGTCTCTCACTTGCTTGCTTTGCTACGTTTTGCCTGCCATAGACTATTTCTCCTCTGTGATGCCTGTGTGTCATGCCACTCTGCCTTGGAGCCAACTGATTATGGACTGAAACTGCTACTAACTGTGAGCTGAATAAACCTTTCTGTAACTTTGGCTGTCGGGTATTTTGTTGCAGCAATGAAAACAAGTAACCAAGACAAGCACCAACTGATTTTACTTGAAGAACCCTACTCTGGACCAAGGGAAACAGGTAATCTGTGTAGTTATATTAATGTCCAATTGTGATCAAGCCCAAATTAAAGTCAGAACTTACAATTTTACAAAATAGGAGGAAATGTTTTAAACATATAAAACTGGAATTCAGTTTTCTACCAAGCATTGAATAGCAATCTGGCCCAGTTAGGATACTAAATCTCATTGTGACAAAGCCTTTTTGCTTGGCCTGTGAAGCGGTTCTTTTAGACACAGATGTGGTGCTGGGCCATTATTCAACCAAGAGTCTTCTAAGCCAAAAATTTTTTAAAATAACATGACAAAGGAGTGTTGACATGTATTCCTAAGTCCCAGCTTCTTGGGAAGCTGAGGCAAAAGGATCACTTGAACCCGAGTTCAAAACCAGCCTGAATAACATAGAAATACCTTATTTCTAAAAAACAAGAAGAAGAAGGAGGAGAAGGAAGGGAGGAAGGGAGGGAGGGAGGGAGGGAGGGAGGGAGGAAGGGAGGAAGGAAGGAAGGAAGGAAGGAAGGAAGGAAGGAAAGAAGGAAGGAAGGAAGGAAAGAAAGAAAGAAAGAAAGAAAGAAAGAAAGAAAGAAAGAAAGAAAGAAAAGGAAAGAAACAAAGGAAAGAAAAAGAAAGTGGCATTGCAGATCAAAAGAGAGTCAAACAAACTCTGCTGTCATGCTGTTTTTAAATTGCAGAGAGAAAGGAGCGGGGGAGACAGTGTAATTAGAGGCATTTTAAGCTCTCAAGTGGGAGGACCAGCAAAATATTCTATATTTGAAATGGTAGTTGGAACTGGAAGTTCTAAGGTGGAAAGGGTAGGAATAGGGGAACAGGGAGAAAGGAAGTAAGAAAGAAGGCACAATGTATATTCAGATACACAGGGGAGGTATTTGACCAGATACTTTAAGGGTCAAATGAAACACTCTAGGAGAAATAACTAGTAAAATGGCATTTCTCCTAGGTAATACTATGAAAGATGTCAAGTGGGGGAGAAAGAAAGAGAATTCAGAGAGGGGCTTGTAAGGACAGAAAGAACTGAGAAGCATACGGAGAGAAAATAAAAACTTCTGGGCAAAAATTTTTTACTACTACAGAGTCTCTAGGTGTGCTATTAATGTTTAATTTACATTAGAAAGCTTTAATATACTGTATATTTTTCTCAAAATGCCATAAAAAGTGTGATCCAACCTTCCTGAACATAGTTTAGGGGAGGGTTCTGCAGCCTCATAATATCCCAGAGAATTTGTTTTCCTGAAGACTAATTTTATTCTCAACCTGATCCTGCCAAACTGAGAAAATAAACAAGATTTGGTTTTTCAACAAGAAACAACTCTCAAAACTATTCCAGGTTCTTAAAGAGGAGGCAAAAGTTCTGTTTCAAGTTTTTCTGGTAAAAACTCTCTTATACAAATAATCCGTCCCAGCTGTATACTGCTTTATACTTTTCAAATACTTTCAGGTGCCTTACCTCATTTAAATTTTAGTGAATTCCAGCCTACAAGGAGTTTTTAGATCATATGCTTTCATGTGCATTTTTGTTTTGTTTTGTTTTTTAGAGAGGGGGTCTTGCTATGTAGTGCAGGGGGACTTGAACTCACTGTGTAGTCCCGGTTGGCCTTGAACTTGTGGCAGTCCTCCTACATCTGCCTCCTGAGTGCTGGGATTACAGGTGTGTGCGACCACATACCACAGTGTACTGTTTTTTCCACTATCAAAACCAATAAAAAGTTCAACAAGCTTAGTTTTTTAAAACTTTTAATCCTTTCAACCTTTAACTGTTTTCTCTTTAGTTTTTCTTCTTCTTTCTTCCTAACC
Source organism: Dasyprocta punctata (assembly GCA_004363535.1). Classification (NCBI taxonomy): domain Eukaryota; kingdom Metazoa; phylum Chordata; class Mammalia; order Rodentia; family Dasyproctidae; genus Dasyprocta; species Dasyprocta punctata. The sequence continues at coordinate 18,757 of RJWM01019690.1, read as the reverse complement.
AGAGAGTATTTTACACAGCTGGTCAGTTATCTTAACTCTGCCAAAATTACTCAGCAGAGCGACACCCTGAGACTTAGAAACAGTCTGAGTCAGGATAAGTATCTGGCCCTCGGTGTCATAGCCAGCTGCCTAGTCAGCTGCTTAGTATTGAGAGAGTCACTGTGGCCTACTGAGTCCTTTGAAAGGGCATTAGGGCTATCAACCAGTTTTAAAGCCAGGCTAGGCTTGATTTTGAACTCATGACTTAGTATTTCATAGCTTTATCAAGTCTTCTATGAACGATGATGTCTCCTTAAGGTTTCTAAGCACAGAAGGGTTGGTTCCTTCCAGACAGCAGGCATCAAATGGGTGATTGTGGCTCATAGAAGGAGAACTGTTGGAGAGTCATCCGCAGCTTGGGAGAAATAGGCTTGGCTAAGACCTTGATGTAAATAGAGATGGAAACTTCTCAAAACCTAGAGTAATTGTGTGCACTGTTAAATTCTCACCAGCTGTGCAGCCTAGTAAAAGTGGGGAATCCGCTGACTCCCAAGAGGAGAACACATTTCTTCTTTGGGCAAATCATAAGCCACCTGCATACTGTAACCCTAACATGGCCTCAAATGTGCACGACAAACACCCCGATTTGCCATAAAATGATGCAACATCAAAACCAGACATAGCCCATTAGCATCACTCAGCCTTTTTTACTTTTCTATTATGAACAGAGACAGTTGGGTGCTTTGGCTTAAAACAAAATGAATATACCCCCTTTCTCTCTCTCTCTCCTGGGTGTGTGTGTGTGTGTGTGTGCTGGGAATTGTACCTTCTTTCCCTTAAATCCCACCCCAGAGAGTCTCCTAGACCTATGCCTTTCTTTGATCTAGTTTCCCGCTTGGCAGGAAAGCCTTTCTACTCAGTCTTAATCTTAGATCTCTAAGTCTTTATCTTTTTTTAACAGAACATGGGAAGAATTGGTGTCTTAGCCTCAGCAGAAAACACATAAAAGTTATTCTACAGTGGGAGACAATAAAAGAAAGCCCCTGTGCATGTATCATGATAGCCATTAATGCTCTGCATAAAGGAGAGAACAAAGCAGCTAGAACTGCTTGAGAAGGAAGGAAGAAGGTACTTCGACAGGACAGCTCATCTCCTTGTGGCTGGTGTAGTTCAGTTTCAGCAAAGCTACACTGAGTATACACCTTGGCCAAACACTGCATTGCATGCTGGAGAAAAATGAGTGAAAGACTTCAAAACCTAGTGGGAAAAGGTGAATGAGACACATAATGTGACACACCGTGTTAACGGTTAATGCTAAAAAAAAAAAAAAAAAATAGATGAAAAGTACTTGCAGTCATAAAGGGGAAGTGTCAACTAGCTAGGGAGTAAGAGAAGCCTTCACAATGGGAATATTGGTACTGATCACCATCTTCATGTTGGTTCTCACCAGCAATTACATGAAAATGGGAACATCTGTGGAGTTTATTGACATCTTCAGTTTGCCCTAGTTCTTCTATGTATGCCTCAAAAATATGTATATTCAGATAGGCACATGTGTATATATGCATGTGAAAATTTGCACATGTGTATGTATGTATACGTGTGTAAATATATGCACACATATAAGAAACACTGTGTTTTCTTTGTGACTCTTGCTCCTGATTCTCTAGCATAAGTTCAAGTGCTTAAATTCTGTAAGTTTTTCTTATACATTATAGTTACAAATGGTGATTTCTTTAGCATAAGCTGAAACTTAAATCAGAAAGCATTATACAATTAGGTAGTATGTAACAACATTTTGGTCAGTGATGAACTGCGTATGTCAGTGGCATATGGGCATACTATTATGATGCTTGCCCAGTGACAAAATTGCCTAAAGACACATTTCTCAGAATGTGTCACCATGTTTAAGTGACATATGTAGTCATATATATGAATAAGCCAGATTCTGCTCATCTTCATTTCATACATATATATATAAATATATGCAAAAACACATATATGTATATTTTTTTTCATTAATTTCAGCACTACCTTGTTTTCTAAGACTCTTATTTTTATTTTCCACTTTGTATTTTTTTCATCATGCCTGGCTTACAAGTTGGCCAGCATCACCCAGCCTGAGACCCAGCAATGTGCACCAGGATCCCTAGGAAAGAGAGTACTTGAGAGGCCCTTTGTGGTGATCTTATATGTAGCCATTGTTCCTACTTCCAAAGCGCCATGTGATTCAGCAGTCTGCAAATGGGTTTGCACTTTGTAAGGTGATGCTGTTTCTACTCTGAAAATACACTCTGTGCTCAACATTGCTCTTTTGTTAGCCCAAAGGAGCATTGCCCCTTAAAATCATACCATATTTGCTGGAGCTCTCTGTTTCAAACTGTCTAATGTTGTCCCTCCTTCAGTGGATCAGAGTCACAGTGGTCCCAGGAGAAGGAACTTACTCTGCTTACCTCTTTAACAGGAAGCAAACTTGACATAGTGTCACCTGAGAAAGATTCCTTGACTGGATCAAAGACTTTCTGTGCCATTGTAGTAAGCACCCTCCCCAATTGCTGAATATAGATAACAGAAAGTTACCTGTTCATCATTCTATACCCACTCCTGGGCGGTGGACCAGTCCTGGTGGAAACTTACCTCACATCCTCTCTATTACATAAGCCACAAAAGCACTTTCCAAACTGTATAGCATTGTATAAAACATGGGGTATTATTGCAATTATGTTAAAAACAGCAATACATTAAAGAGTAAATCTTTCCTTATAGGTCACACCCATCCCCTTTTCCTTTACCACCATTTCTGTGAATGACTTTGGGCTTAACTAGTCTCATTGTTCCTTGTCCTTTCTTATCATTAAGAAGCTACCCATGTGACTTCAGAGAAATATAAAAGTGACCAACTTTTCAAGAATACGTTTTTTTAATGTGATGAACATCAATTAATTCTGGGTGCATATGCATCTTTATTATCTATGGTTTTCTTAATTTGTAAATGACCTCAAATTTAAAGGGAAAAAATCATGATCCAAACTGGGCTAAAATATAATTAATTTATAAGAAACACGGTCCAGTTTTGTGAAATCAACTGACTTCTAAAGATAACTTTCAGCCCCAAAAAATGACCAAAAAAATCATAAAGATAACTTCCAAATCTCCCACATTTCCTTTAAAAAAATGGTTATACTCTAACTTTCCTGAGGATCATTCCCCCGTTTGTGTTAATACCACTATAGTAATATTTACCACATAATTTATAATAGTAGGATCTGCCACAACTGCAGACGGTAATATTGAGTAATGGTAAGTCTAATGAATGAAATTGTGTTATTGAAAACATTAAATTTTAAATGTGGCGAACCAAATTGATTATTACAATTAAAAGTAGGTAAAAATTTTATATATACTATATGTATTGTCTAGTGATAAATAGATGAAATTAGAAAGGAATATGAAGAAACAAAGTTATTGTACAGTAATTGAGTAATAACTAGGAATTGAGTGATTTTATAAAAATTCTCTTAGAAGTATTTAGTCAGGCTGGTGACGCAGCTCGGTGGTGGAACACTTGGCCAGCATACACAAGAGAAAGTCTGGGTTCTGTCCTCAGCACCACTAGCAAAAAATAAAGTAAAATATAATAAAATCTATTTACAACAAAGAAAATGGATGTCTTCTGGATTCATATGCTCATGCTGTTGGACTTTCTTTTGTCTCTTGTACATTTATCATTTTTTGGTTTGTGTGTGTGTGTGTGTGTGTGTGTGTCTTGCCCCTGCTTCTCTAGTGTGTGCTCAAGGGTTTAAATGTTTAACACTGTATTTCTGTTATTTATTCCAACTATCGAATTTTGCATAGACTAAAAGTGGGACCAGTATACAAATCCTCAGCATTTCTTTGTATTTTATTTCTCTGCAGTGTGACTTGTACTGTTCAGCATTGTAAGGATCAGCCTTGGGTCGTGTTCCCTGGGTCCTCCTTGCCATCAGCCCTTTATTTCCCTGCATACACAGTCCAACCCAAGATCTGTCTTGGTATAGAATTATTAACAGCGGTCTTCCTAATTCTTTCCTGTGGTACTCCCCATAATTTCTCTTACACTCTCAAGTTATGCTCTTCACCCTTTTATGATATACTTCGTGCCTTGTGACTCATGCTCTGGGAACTTTTTAGTTTCCATTTTACTTTTGAAAATATCCTTGTCAATATAGGCCAGAGTGTATATCAAAATATAAAATATTGTGGAAGAATAATAAATGCTGAGGTAATGAGAAAGGCTTTGCTATCAGGGTAAACCTTGAAATAAAAGAGAAATAGAGTAACACAGGCTGTCGCTGGGCTGAGAATTCTTTTTTAAACAGGAGTAAATATGTTAAGATTTGATAAAGTTAAGGGATGACTGGATATGTACTCCTTTATTAATTTCTATTCTTGCCTGTATGCCTGGATGATTTCACAATTTTTTAAAAAAAATGCTGTTAAAACTTCTTATTCCATTGTGCTGATTTAACTTTTTTATGTACCCTATTGAGATCATACAGGAAACAGCAATGAGAGAAGTGTAGAAGTGGAATGAGAGAAAACCTATACAAAGTGGGGTGCTGAACGACGTGTAGATTGTCATTACCAGAACAGAAAGCACAGTTACATGTACAAAACAGAACCAGAATGAGAACAGTACTCCCCGTGTTCTCTGGAACAAGGACACTGCCCTTCAAAATAAAATATGGTTCCGTAAGTACATGCCCGTAATCTCAGCCACATGGTAGAATGAAACACATTTACTATGAGCTGGGCAACTAGTGAGATCCTGTGAAACTAAAATTTAAAGGGCTGGGAAATAATTCAGTGGTAGAGCATTTCTGTTGCATGTGTCCTGTGTTTCATCCCAGTACCAACCAAAAGAAAAAAAATATATATATATATATGAAAAAAAAGAATTAAAGTAAGTTACCTAAAATTACAATAGAGGAACTAAAAGCAATGATACATCCACACTGGGCGGGAGGGAGTATACATGATCTAAGTGTTCATCTATCAGAATAGGAAGGAAGTGCACAGCTGAGATAAAGTCTGTTTGATAAATGAAGAAGTGGCAATATGACTGTACTATTTAGAGATAGGGAACTAACCATGTAGAACAATTTTAAAAAAAAAAACCATAGCTGTTAAAAAAGTTAGATTTGGTTTAGGGTTTAAGGCAAGAAGGCAAAAGGGTCAGATGAAGGAAGATGTAGCAGCCAAGCCTCTCAGAATTCTCATGACACCTTCAGCATCACTGGCTTTTTTCCTTGAAAGGCTGAAGCTGTGGTAGAACACTTGCGTGCCATGTGTAAAGCACTGGAAAAAAATTACTTCTAGATGCAATAGTAAGACTATAAAACCTAAGAAAATGTCCATTTCTTGACCTATGTTGCATGCTAGCTAACAAATTATTTACATCTTCATCTTTTAACTTATATCTGAAATTATCCTTTACTTGCTTTCTTTTTTCTTGTCTTTTTGAGACAGGGTCTCACTATGCAGTTCAGTCTGTCCTTGGGCTCACTTTGTAGCCCAGGCTGGTCTCAAACTTGTAGGGGTCCTCCTGCCTCAGCCTCCCGAGTGCTGAAATTACAGGAGTGAGCCACCATGCCCAGCTTATTTACTTTGTTTTGTTTCTGTTATTTTTGCTCTTTGCAAACATTTTTTAAAAATTTCTCTATATTTGAATTAGAAAATGATTTATTCATTTATGAAAAGCTTGTTTATGAAAGATTGTTAAATTAAACAGCCAGGTGTGATGGTGCATTGCCTGTAACTCCAGCACTGGGGAGGCTGAGGCAGGAGGATTGCCTTGAGTTCAAGGCCAACCTGGGCTACATAGTAAGTTCAAGGCCAACCTGAACTGCATAGCAAGACCCTGTTTCAGAAAAAAAAAAAAAAAAGCCCAACAACATAAAAATAGGTCCCCCCAAAATAATTAAGCAAAGAAGACTTCTATAATCAATTGGGTTTAAAGTATACCTATGACAAGAATGGTGATCAGAGACACAAAGAAGAATTGGAGATAGAGGAATGGAAAGAAACTGCTAATGGATTACCATCTGGGGTGGGAGGGGATGATGAAAATGTTTTAGAATTAGCAAGTGGTGATGGTTATACATCTTGTAAATATACTAAATCCCACTAAATTGTTCACTTTAAAGAAATTAATTTTATGTTATGTGATATATTTTAATAAAAATGTATAAAATATTACAAGGAAACAAATTGAAATAATAATCATTGTGTTACACTTATGGGTGGTTTTCTATCTTTTCCTAAAGTTTTGGTAATGTGATACAACTTTCATAATTCAAGTAATACTTTAAAGTAAAATCATTAACTTCAATGTGCAGTACCATATTCATGTGTCTAATTTTTCCTGTTAGTTTCATCATACTTCATTATTTTCTCATACATGTTAGGGCACAAAATTGTCCATATTTTAATGTTTTCTTTATTATTTTGGGTTTTGTGTTACTCTTAGAGAGGGTTTCACCATACCAACATTATGACAACATTTTTAATATTTCCATGAATTTTGTTCCTAGTAGGTTTATAATTTCCTTTTTTTTTTTTTAACATAAGGCCTTGCACGTGCTAAGCACATACTCTGCTATTGAGCCCCACCCCCAGCCCTGTGATTCGCACTTTGATTTTAAAAAAGGTTCGAGTCTTTGACTTGTCTGGAATTTAGCTTGGCTTATGGTATGAAACAGAAGAAAAATTATTTTTATAATCAATTAGTTGTCATAAACAAATTTATTTCATGTAAGTATTTAATATACTACTTTTGTAGAATACTAAATATATACACTTACACAAGTGCACACACACAGACTTACAAATTTTCTAGTCTGTTCTATGAATTTTTGGCCTACTCCTAAACCAGTACCATGCTATTAGTTTTTATGTCTAGTAGGACATAAAAGCTTTGTCTTCTTGTTAGAGCTTTTAAGTAAATAAGTGAAAAATACCACTCATAAATAAAATTTATACCCAAAAATACTAAGTGACTTGCTCAAATGCTTTAAATCATTTAGATCTAGAATTCAGAGAACAATCTCAGTATCTTCAGTTTGGTCATTTATTCATTTTATTTAACAAGTTTTTATTGAGCACCTACTTACTTGTTTGTAGCTTCTGAGAATCCAGCCATGAAGAAAATACAAAAGTATATGCCCACATGGGACTAAGACACACTCAACATTATTACTCATTTTCAAGTAGACATATGTGTTTTATATATGCCTTTGCTGTATTTCCCAATTTTTGAGAAACAAATTTTAGCAATCACTTCAGCATAAGTAGAATTTGAATCTTGAACTTCATATTTCCCAGCTTTTTTTTCTTGTACACATTTTTTTAAAACTACAGTTTCACTTCTCTCTCTTATGCAAAGTAGTCTCTCTATTATGTCTAACTTTGACTTCCAAAAACCCCTTGGTAGGAATATTCATTGTAAAGGAATTTGAGATTTTATACGGAATATTTGTTCAGAGAAATCAAGGTCATCATTAAACTAGAAAAAAATGTGTTTTCCTTAAATACATAAATAGTAGTCCTTCGCTTATTAAAATAAAGCAGTATATCTGGGGTGTATTATGCTTCTAAAATGGTGATTAACATCCATTTAGCATTTCTGTTTTGGGGGGAACTATCTAGAACTTCTCTTTTATGAAGTTTCAGCAAGAAGCATGATGATATTATTTTATAACACATAATATTCATGATGAATCCCCCTATTCATTCTGATCACTATTATTGATTTTATGACTGAGTGGCTGGCTCGCGCTGTCTACTTTCAAAATGATCCCAAGGAAACAGTAATTTGATAGGAATTAGATATCATTTCATATTTGGGCTATCAAGCTGTACAGATCTGCTTCAGCTCTAGCTCTACTAAAGAAAAGATCTGTGGCAAGCAAGATAACGTCTCTTTGTTTTTTGGAGTTTTTTTGTTTTTTGGTTTTTGGTTTTTGGTTTTTTTTAGTACCAGGGATTGAACTCACAACCTCACGCCTGCCAGGCAGTCACTGAGCTAAATCCCCGGGGCCCTAGTTTTTTGAGACAGGGTCTCACTGTGCAGTTCAGGTTGGCCTTGAACTCACTTTGTGGCCCAGGCTGGTCTCAAACTCACAATGATCCTTCTGCCTCAGCCTCCCGAGTACTGGGATCACAGGCAAGCACTACCACACCCGGCTTAGATAACTTCTCTTAAATTAGGTTTCTCCATCCATAAACTGAAGAGACATAGTACCGGTGTCTTTGTCTATCTCGTGAATTATTAGAATATTTTTAAGTTGGGTAATTTACAAACAGAAATGTATTCCTCACAGTTCTGGATACTAGGAGTCCAAGATCAAGGTACTGACAAGTTTAGTGTCTAGAGAGGTCATGATCTCCCCTTCCAAAATGGTATCCTGAATGTTGTGTTCTCCAGAGGAAAGGAATACTGTTCCTCATGTGGCAGAGAGGAGAAGCAGAAAAAGCCTACCCTCACAAGCCCTTTGATAGCAATATTAATCTATTCACAACTTAAACACCTGTTAGGCCATGCCCTGCCCCAACATCATTGCAATCAGGGCTAAACATTCACCACATGAAACTGGAGGGAACACAAAGTTTGAGGTATTGCAACCTACTTCATGGGAATGTTGATTTCTTTTTTTTCTTTTCTTTTTTTTTTTTTTTTTTTTTGCAGCACCAGGGATTGAACTCACAACCTCGCGCCTGCCAGGGCAGGCGCTTAAGGCACTGAGCCAAACTCCTGGCCCTGGTTTTTTGAGGCATGAGAATGTTGAAAAAAATTGAATGAGTTTGAACACATCATATTAATAGCCCTGTGCTTGGCACTAGTATGTGTTAAATAAGCTAATGTTTTTGACATATTCATTAAATCACCTGTAGTTCATTCAGGTGATGGGAGTAGGGACATTGAAATAAAGTCTTTAGGAATGCCCTGGGAGATCTGGAAAAGCTATTGAGTCAGCCACTTGGACACTGGAAGCCACTTAGGAACAAGTAGCATCCAGACAAGAGTCACTACTCTGAGTCACATTCTTTTTTTTTTTAAGACATTTGTTCAGCCTCATGATCAGCCTATTACATTTAGCAATCAACAGCATGGGTGCAAAAAAAAGTCTACACTAAAACCATTTGTTGGAATGCTTTACACTTTCCATAGAACAGAAACTAAAATAGCCTGTTATACAATTAGTCACAAATACAGTCCTCGAGTTTTTTGCCCATACACATGAGTGTGGTCTAAAGCACGTATTCTTTGTAGCAGCTAAGCCTGCCGCCACTGTGCTTGCGTGAGTTCACAAATGTGTTGTAACCTGTAACTTCCCTGTCACTTCTCTGGTTCTCCTCTCCTGCTAAACTTTGTTTCCTGGAAGTATTTAAAACCCACTGCCATAGCTACTGCTGCTGCTGGAATCACCATAGCCACCTTGATTTTGTGGTTTGGTAAAGTATTGGCCTCTACCACCATAGGGCCCTGAGTTTCTGCCTCCAAAGTTTCCTCTCTTCATGGGTCCAAAATTGAAAGATTGAGTGTTGTCATTGCCAAATTCATTGTAGCTTCTACCACCTCCATAATTGCTTCCATTGTTACCAAATCCATTGTAGCCATCCCCATTGCCATAGAAGGTGGGTTATGACTAGTGCAATAATGATAAATGGAAGAATAAAATGGAATGCAAAGAATCAAGTTAATGTGGCTTTGTCTATTGAAAATCCTCCTCAAATTCATTCGACTAGGGTTGTACCAATGTAGGGGATTGCTGATAGGAGATTTGTAATCACGGTGGCTCCTCAAAATGATATTTGTCCCCATGGCAGTACGTACCCTATGAAGGCTGTTACTATTACTGCCAATAAGAGTAAAATTCCAATATTTCAGGTCTCTGAGAAAGTATAGGATCCGTAATAGATTCCTCGGCCAATGTGTAGATAAATGAGAATAAAAAATATAGAGGCTCCATTAGCGTGCAGGTATCGAATTAATCATCCATAATTTACGTCTCGGCAGATGTGTGTGACAGATGAGAATGCTGTGGTTGTATCTGCGGTGTAGTGTATTGCTAAGAATAGGCCTGTGAGGATTTGTATTATTAGGCAGATGCCTAGTAGGGAGCCGAAGTTTCATCAGGCTGAGATGTTAGATGGGGTTGGGAGATCAATGAAGGAGTGGTTAATAATTTTGATTAATGGGTGTGATTTTCGTAGGTGGGTCATTAGTTTTTGTTCCTATAGTTGAGTTACAATGGTAATTTTTCATGTCACTGGTCATGGTTTAAGTCCATGTAGGAATTATGAACTTGAATACTATGCACATTCTTAGCATTTTATTTGCTGTAGGCTTCGTATGTCTAGCTGTAAAACCTTCACCTATTTATGGGGGGTTGACATTGATTATTAGTGGTGGAATTGGTTGTATAATTATCTTAAGCCAGGGGGGATCGTTTTTAGGGCTTATGGTATTTTTAATTTATTTAGGAGGGATGATGGTGTTTAGTTACACTGCTGCATTAGCTATAGATCAGTATCCTGAGACCACAGGTGTCACCAAAGCCACCTTGACCACTGACGTTTCCTCAGCCACCAAAACTGTCATTGCCGCCAAAATCACCTCCACGACTAGTATGGAAAAATCAAAGTGATTGAAATCATGACTGACCGAGGCAGTGGAAAGAAGAGGGGCTTTGCTTTTGTAACCTTTGATGACTATGATTCTGTGGATGAGATTGTCATTCAGAAATACCATACTGTGAGTGGCCACAACTGGGAAGCAGGGAAAACCCTATTGAAACCGGAGATGGCTAGTGCTTCATCTAGCCAAAGAGGTCGGAGTGGTTCTGGAAATTTTGGTGGTGGTCTGAGTCACAATCTTGCTTCTTGGTAAGTGCAGGGATTTTATAATTGGGGTGACTTAGAGTTCCTCCATTTGTGCTTCCACCTTCTCATATGAATACCTTAGATTTTACCTTTCCTGTGTCTCCTGCTTGTTCACATCTACCTACTTTTCCTTTCTGATATCACCAAACTTCAAATTATTTGCCATTAGTTCCACATCAAATTTCTAGGAGATAATGTCTGTCTGTCCCTATAATATCCCTACTTGAACAGAGGTTCTTTGCTAAACCATCTCATAGACCATAAATACACCTAAAAATTAGTCACCTTTGGGTCACGAATACATTCCTGATCAAGTCAGTGGAGGTGGAAGAACTGAGTATTGAGGGAATAGGAAAGGGAAGAAGAGGTCACGGGGTGGGGGTGGGGGTAGTTAGAACACAACTGTTTTAGAAGAGCCGTGGGCATCACAGTTTTCCCCAGAAGGGGACCCTGTAGTGATTGGCTTGTCTGCAAACACACCTTGGATGAACTGTATCGCATGTATTCCACAGAGCCAATAAGGAATGTCTCCTTTTTCCTCCCTCCATTCATAAGAGTTATTTTATTAGTTTGTTTGGTTTTACAGGGAAATAAGCTGATATGAATTAACATAAAAAAGGGGAAATTTAGTGGGTCAGAGGATTCAGGAAAAGATTAAAATTGCACTGAATGCCCAAAGACAGTCTTTCTTCACATGTAACTTTTTTCTTATATCAAAATTGTACCATATTTCTTTTCTTTCTGATCCTCATAAACCATGACTCTTAACTTTGAATGATCTGTTTCTGGTTTACACAACCCTTGGCCCACTTTGGTAAGTTTGCTTTTGCTTCTTAAGGCTGCCTTTGAATTTCTTGAAACTCAACTTCATAATGTTTTCTCCTTTAATCTCAGGATCCATGTTGTTTCCCCTTTCTCTATTCTTCTGCCTCCCTTAGCCTAGGGATCTCTATGGTACTTCACCCTCATTGATTTTCCAGGAGGTCTCTCCTCCCTCTTCTTCCTTACTGCATTGTTATTGATTTCATGAAGTTTTCTTTCTCCCCTGTCTCAAGATAAAGATATCTCTGTTGGTGGAGGTAATCTTTTTTTTCTTCAAGAAAATTTTGTTTTAGCCAGGTGTGGTGGTGCACACCTGTAATTCCAGCACTTGGGAAGCTGAGGCAGGAGGATCATAGTGAGTTTGACACCAATCTGGGCTACAAATTGAGCTCAAGTTCAGCCTGAACTGCATAGTGAGAACTTGTCTCAAAAAGACAAAAAAAAAAAAAAAAAAGTTTCACTTTGGTAATCACTTGTCCTTTTTCTCATTCTTTTATTTATCAGTTCTGAAAATTCATCTTGTCTTTTTCCAATCTCTGATTACTCCCTTTATGTTCTTCTCTTTCTCAAATAGAATTAGTTAACTACAGACACTGCCTTAATGAGTTTGCTCAGGTGGCTATAAGAAAGTACAGTACCATAGTCTGGATGGCTTAAACTACAGAAATTTGTTTTCTCATAATTCTGAAGGCTGGAAGTCCACAATCAATAGGTCAACCAACAGGGTTGGTTTTCTCTGAGGCTTCTGGCTTGTAAATGGACATCTTCTCCCTATATCCTCACATGATCGTCCGCAAGTATCCCAATTTGTGCTGCCTATGAGGACACTAGTTGCATTCAATTAGGGCCCACACTAATCACCTCCTTTTGACTTTAGTTACCACTTAAAGACTGTAAATCTAAATTCAATCACATCTAGGCCTTCACCATCAGGATTTCAGTATGTGTATTTTGGGACACACAGTTCAGCCTATAATCTGCCTACATTTTAAAAAAACTTCACTAGTGATTTGGTCCCTCTATAATATGTATAGAAGTTATTTTTCCTATCTCTCATTGATAATCAGCCTTGTACTCCAGTATGTTGGAGCATCTGTAATTCTGCCATATTACATTATTAGGAATGATTTGTTTTGTCAATCTCTTATGTTCTGTTTTATGTCCCAAGTAAGGTGAGGCAAAGATGAGCTATACTTCCCCGTCTGAATTTCCATAATACTGGGTATAGCACTTTGCACACAGGGCATTCTCAATATGTAAGTATAATAGTTTATTCAGTTCTCTTCCACTTTAGATTCTCCTACTTTCACACCATCTGAAAACTTGCCACCATTCAATTTTTTTCAGTCAGTTTCTATACATGTGTTCTTTTTAGGAAAGGTCCCTGTTCAGCAAGATAACAAGAGCCCAGTCAGGTAAACTAAGACAGAGGTGGAACATGTTTGAGACTGACCCTAAAGGATCTACTCAGATTACCAGGATTACTGAGAAAGCTTAGGTGAGGTTAGTCCAGGAGGAAGTTTTTAATAACACTGTGATCAGAAAACACGTAAAGGTGTCCATCTGATTGGCGAGGTAAGTAAGGGGCTCTGCACACTCCCAGGTTGCATGTTAGGCTTTTGTTGGTGAAACAGGGAAAAAGCACCTTGGGAGAATCTGAGAGAGAAACTCTGCCTCATCAATGAGTTTGTGCAGAAGCTTCTTTGCCTGGATGCTTGACTGTCAGAGTCTGAGGCTGAGGAAAAACGCATAAAAGACAGCATGTATGAGGAACAGGCCCTCATCAGATACCTAATGTGCTGACTCTTGATCTTATATTCCCCACCCTCCCAGAAATATAAGCAAAAATGTCTGTTATTTATGTATTACCCAGTCTAAGGTATTTCGTTGCAGCTGCCCACTTGGTCTATGAAAACAGCCAAGGTCCCTGCTTTCTTGCTTATTCTCAATGGGGTTCACTTTCAACTCCAAAAAGTTATCTTCAGCTTCTTGCCAGAAGTTTGCTGTTCCCCTGGTTCATGTGATTTCTTCCATGCTGACAGGCAAGTCTCTCTGAGGCTTTACCTTCTTCTGGGCCAGCAGTGGTGAACCCTTTAGAGATGAGTGGCCAAACTGCAACCCAAAACCCACTTATTTATCATAAAGTGCCACACTGCAATTAAACCTGAATACTGAGATTTTAGTTTAGGCAAAACAACTCATGCATTAACATCTTTGTCTTAAAGAAAAGCGAATAACACAATCAAGTATCCATAGGTTCACCACCACTGCTCTAGGCTGACTAGGTCAGGTTCACCCATGATTATCTCTTTTGGTTAACTCCAGCTCAACTGTTCAATAACCTAATCACAAGAATGATGCTGTCTTACGGTCACGGGTGCTACTCCACCTTTGGATGGGTGGGGTGGGACAGTTATATGAACATGCATAGGGAACAGAAATCCTAAGTCCTCCTTAGAATTCTGCCATCTTACAGATGCAAAAAACAGAGGCCTGATCAAGAAACTTCTCAGTGTTAGAGCTGGCATAGACAGGTATCCTGATTATAAAACCAGTGCCCTGATGATCTCTACCCTATGGTTTCTACCAGTGTACTGTTTGGTATTTGTCTCTAAAGCTGCTTAACAATAGGCAATATGGGCCTTTGAGGATTCCAATGTAAGAAATTCCATCTAGTCCTCTATAAAAGCGAATTCGTCTTTGCAGATAACTACCGAATGAGCCAGAGCACTTCCGTTTTTTTCCTTTCCATTAGCCTACAATATGATCATTTAAATGTGTTTTCATTTTAAAAATATAAAGACTTCTACTTTTAACACAAATAGTTTGACAATCTTGGGTAATTGTAGAAGAAGGATTACACTTCAAAGATAAACAGGTCGGGATTTGAATCCCAGCACTACTCCTTACTCAAAGTAACCTTGGGTGCCTTGTGTCATTTTTTCTGAGGCTCATTTTCCTTATCAGTGCATGATAGAAAAACGATGCCAAGCTTGGAGGTGGTAATGAACTTGAGGCCGTTGTTGTATTTCCAGTTCTTGGCACGTAGTAGTTTATAATGTATTTATAAATGAGTTAATACCTTTTATGGAAACCATTGGGCACAGCACCTGTTTAATAAAAGGTAATTAGTGCTATCGTTCCTGCAAGCTTTCTTTTTCTTTTTCTTTTTGCATCATGCTGAAATACTACTTGTACTTATGCTTCAATTCCAGAAAATGGTAATGCGGGGGAGGGAGATTTTTAGTAGGAAACGATCAAGAGGTGGTCAAAGAAGACCTTATTTTAACCTATTATTTGTGTAATTTTACAAAGAAAATATATTCATGTTTTTATTGTTCAATTAGAAAAAATAAAAACTTTAAGAATAAGCCAAAAAGTTTCCCTTATGTCACCCCACAAATGCTCTTGCATGAATTTAGGGATTTATCTTTGCTTTTATACTTCAAATTCTGCCTTCCCCCAACACATCCATGTATTTATTCAACTTTCTATCTAATTAATACATTATTGTTTCCATTGAGCAAGTAGTCCTGAATTGCATAACCCGTTTCTCATTTCTGCTGGAGAAATTGTATAAAGTCAGCAGTGGCCTCACCCTCTGTTATCTTAACTCCTTATCTTACCTTGTTCAGAAACATTCTGATTAATTAAGTCTTTTATCTTATCTCATGGTGGAAGACTTTGGTGACCACATCTCTTTTTCTCAGTGGTGCACACACAGAATATGCTGCAGTCTGCAGTCTGGTCATGGAGTGACCTCTTGATTTTTTGCTGCCTCAAAGCTCCTTTAGACCACCAACAGTCAAAAGTTCTTTGCCTGGCTGGCGGGACCTTCCAGGATTGGGGCTCACTTAACCTGGGGCTGTCTTGTGGCAAGCGTAGTCCTCAGCTTCTCTAGTAGGAGATGAACTCTGAGAGTAAAGTCTCTGTCTTTACATTGTTGATGACTCTCAACAGTGTTCCTAGATCGTATTGAAAATGCTCATTTGGATGAATAAAGCTGGAGTTTGACCTTATATTTTTTATAAAAGTAATTCATCCTCCACTTATTGCCTACAATAAGTAGAAGTTGTGGCTCTCAAGCAACTTCCCATTTTTGTAACAATAATTTCTAACTGTTTACTATTTGAGTGTAAAAATGCTAAGGTTTTATATTCTTTTGACACTATGCTTAAGCCTTTACAGAATTCTATTACAGAATGCTTTTTGTTTTTTCTCTTTTATTAACCTGTCTCAAGCCATCTTGTGGTTATAGATTACACTGACTTTATAGTCTCTTTTTAATGACAATGCAATCATTAGTTTGGAATATCTTATTGGACATATTTCAATATCTTTATCAAAAGATATTGTTTATTTCCTTGTTTGTTTTGAAGGTATGGTTACTGCTTAATGAAGACCATTGGCTTTGGAATTAGACCTTAATTTAATCCTAATTTAGTAGTTATATGACTAGTTTCACTTTTCTAAGCCTCATTTGCTCATCTAGAAAATTAAGACAAAAGAGAAAAAAATTACCCACATGACTATTGTAAGGATTAAGCAAGAAAATGATGTTAAAAATAGTCCAGAAATAAAAAATAAGACATCCTTCCTGCTTTTCCTATATGTACATATATCTGTGTGTAGGTAAGTATATCTCAGTATGTAGAGTGTTTGTGTGTGTGTGTGTGTGTGTGTGTGTGTAGGTGTATATCTTCCACCAACTTTATGTATTTAACTGTGTAAACCACAGAGGGTTAGAATATCAGGTGTAAAACTGTGGACTAAAGATCGGTTGCTCTCAGCCAGGACACACCCAGGGATGTTGATTCATAGGGACTGACTCCAGGTTAAATACAGTTTCTGGTGTCGCAACAAATACCCCATTCTCTATTACTCTTGCTCAACAGAATTAGAAGAGGATAAGTGTAGTGTTAGGACAGGAATACCTCTAAAGTAGATCTGAATTCAATGCTTTTTTAAAATTTTTATTTATTTATTTATTCTATTTTTTAAATTTTACTTTTTTTTTGTTTTTTTTTTTTTGAGACAGGGTCTCACTATGCAGTTCAGGCTGGCCTTGGGCTCACTTTGTACCCCAGGCTGGTTTTGAACTTGCAGTGATCCTCCTGCCTCAGCCTCCTGAGAGCTGCCACCAGGCTCAGCTCATTCCTTTTTTTAAAATAGTAGATTATTAGCAAATTTCAGGCCTTCCACTGTTATTAGGTAAGTATGCTTTGGCTAAGGTTGAAAAACAGGGTCAGAAAAAGGATATAAACTGAGGACCATAGGGCAAAAGGCCACAAGACCAGGCAGATAAATGCTTGCGATGAGTCAGATGTGAGAACCCACAGGATGCTGTCAGCAAGATGTTGAGGCACAGAAAACCACAGACACACTCAGCCTGTCTTCTAAACACTCATGTGCTCCAGCAAATCATAGGGCTGGCATTGCCAAGTCCTCTAGCGTCTAAAAAAGCCAGAAATCTGGAGTTTTGTAGAAGTCTCTATATTTTGATATCAATTCAAATAATTTTAAAACTATGTGACAAATCAAACATGGCCACTATTTACAAGACCTACAGACTATCAGTTTGTGAGCAGACTTACAGATCAAATTTCTTAGATCGTATACTCTTATCATTGAACGCATTCTGACTATGTGATTCAGAATATAATTTATACATTATATGTGTATTCAAATTCTATGAATTACTATAATACCTTCTTTCTTATAGGGGAAAAGTAAATACAAATGGATGTTCTCACACATCACTTGAACACCCTGGGCCCCATGGGTGTGCAGCAAGTGTGGAGACCACAGCTTGGCCAGGAGTCGGAGGCAGGGGGACCTAGAGAAGTGAAAGTCTCTTGCTCTCTCACCGTCACTCAACTTCCTGGTTCCTTTCCCCAGAGCAGCCTCCAAAAGTAGTAGGAGTTTTCTTTTCTGTGAAAAATAGCAGGCCGCGTCTCTGTCATTTGCCATTTCTCCCTTTGAAGAGGCATCCGTTCCAAAATAGCATGTATTTTTTAGTGTTCATTAATTTATTCAAAAGACCTTTATTGATTATAGCCATTATGTACCAGGCTGTGTTTCAGGGGCTTGCGGCTGAATACAAGCAAGAAAGCAGACAAACGTGGCTCCCCTCATGGAACTTCACGTTGTGTGGGGGGAGAGAGCCAATATTCATCTAAGGGCTGGGGATGTAGCTCAGAGGCATAAGCACTGGCAAGCCAAGGTCATGAGTTCGATCCCAGGTTAAAAAAAATTCATCCAAATATCAAATATGTACTTAAGGAGAAAATGGTGGCATGCACCCACTGATGCCTGGGGGGAGCTCTGCAGGCAGAGGGGCCTTGAGTTGTAAAGTCCCTGAGGGAAGAATGTGCTCCAATGAGATCAGGAAGAGGAAAGAACTGGATTGCATGAGGCAATGTCCCACTGAAGAATCTGCTTTTATAGATGTGTTGAAAACACAGACTCTAAGGGTTTTGACCAGAGGAGACAATGTAATTTATTTGTCTTATTGGGTTACATGGGTGGAGACAGGGAGACCTGGGAGGCAGTAAGGCTGTTTCCCTGGTGTCCTCAGAGCGGTTGGCAATCCTGGTGTGACAGCAGTGGAGGGGTGAGAGGCAGCTATAGTCAGGATTTATTTTGGAGATAGACTCAGCAGAGCTTGCTGATGGCTTACCCCATGCATGTATTTATAATTGCCAGTCTCCCTCCATTTACACAAATAATTTTTTTTTATCTTCCTTCTTTTCATTAAATATTAGAGCCTGTTTAATCTGGATCAGTGACATTAATCCTTCCCATTTGTTCCTTTTTTTTTTTTTCAACTAAGTTTAACACATAGTTTTAAAGGCAAATGGTACTGTGAAACTCAGGGTGAAAATCAACAGTGAGGTTCTGATCCCCACCCCCACCCCAGCCCCCTGGATCATGGTTTTCTTCCTCCCAGCGGGCTCCAGTTCTGCTTCCTTTACCTAATTGTCTTGGTGTTTGTCACCATTTTCCTAGGTAGCATTCTTGAATTGGTATTTCT
>RJWM01019689.1:0-38470 GCA_004363535.1 Dasyprocta punctata | reverse complement strand
AGGAAAAGAAAGGCATGGTGATCCATGCCTGTAATGCCAAGACTTGGAGCCTGAGCCAGGATGATCACAAATTCAAACAGCCTAGGCAACTCAGCTTAAACAATTAAGCAACATAGTGAGAACTTGTCTCAAAATTTAAAAAATAAAATTGGGGTGGGTTGGGGGCTGTAGTTCAGTGAGGTGACCCAATGTTCAACCCTAGTACCAAAAAAACAAAACAAAACAAAACAACAACAGCAACAAAAAAGACCTGGGCCTTAGTAAGAGTTCTGAGACTTGACACCAACAACAAATCAATAAATTTGATTTAATCAAAATTAGAAACATTTTAGTGAAGGGCTTTGTTGAGAGAATGAAAGGACAAATTGCGGACTGGGAGGAAACATTTATATGCCATACATTTAACAAAGGGTTTATATCTAGAAAATAAACTCTGAACAAAGTCAACTGTAAAAGACTGCTGAATGCCGAAGCACATTATCAAGAATATGAAAAAGAAAGCCCTATTTTCAAAGCACATATTTGATAAGGGATCATGTAGAACACATAGAGACCTACTACAACTCAACAACGGTAAAGTGGACCAAGGACTTGAGTCAACACTCCCAGGAAGATATCCTGTACAAAGCACTCAATGTGAAAAGATGTTCAATGTCACTACCTATGTGACAGATAAATTAAAACCACAATACCACTTTGCAGATATTAGGATGGTTTATTATTACAAAACAAAACAAAACAAAACACGAGGCAGTAGAAAAGAGCGAGTATTGGCAAAGATGTGGAAGAGACCATGTATTGTTGGTGGGAATGTAAAGCAGTGACACTGGCTGGGCATTGTGGTGCATACCCATAATTCCAGCACTCTGGAGGGTGAGCAGGAAGGTCACTGTGAGTTCAAGGCCAACCAGGGCTACAAGCAAGACCATGTCTCAAAACAAAACAAAACAAAACAAAATATAAAACAGGGACATTATTATTAAAAACTTGGTTTAAGAGGTTAAACCAAATTACCATGCAATCTATCAGTTCTACTTCTAGCTACATATCTCAAAGAAGTGAAGGTAGGGACTCGTCCAGATACTTGTTCACCAGTGTATACAGAAGTATTATTCAAAACAGCTAAAGGGCGAGAACAGTGGAAATACACCTGAATAAATGGATGGAATAAAATGTATTTACAGTCAAAGGAATGCTTTTAATGCTTAAAAAGATTAGATTCTGGTACATGCTACGATATGGATGAGCCCTGAAAATATAGGGCTAAATGAAATAAACCAGTCTTATGGTTTATGTCTTGGTGTCCCCCCCAAACCTCATGCAATCATAAAGGTGGCTGAGTCTAGCATTTGTGGTTGGTTTGCTGTCTAGCACTGGAATTGGTGGTATGAATGCTGTACCCACCCAGGGGCGGAGCCAGAATACAATATAAGGGAGGGAAGGAGGTATGCTTTTTTCTTATTCCAGAGAAATGAAGACTTGCGTTGACACAGACATGTACACAAATGTGCATAGCAGCTTTATTTATAATAGATAACAACTGGAAACAACCAAAATGTTTATCATTAGGTGAATGATTTAACAAACAACAACATCCATAATATGGAATACTCAATAAAAAGGAACAAACTACTGATAGACATGACAATATGGATTGACCTCAAGTATACAGGAGTTCTCTGTATTTGCAATTTTTTGTGAATCTATGATTTTTTTTTTAAAAAAACTTGAAACAAAACCCTCAAAATATCCAACCTTAGTTTATAAGTGGTCTGTTCTTATAATTATCTGACTTTGCTATATCGTATTTTATTTTTTCTCCTGAAACAAATCATATATCCAATAGAATTTATAAACTATGATAATGGAGTTCTCAGAATCAAGTTTTTTTTTTTTTTTTTTTGAGGCACCGGGGATTGAACTCACAACTTCGCACCTGCCAAACAGGCGCTCAAACCACTGAGCCAAACTCCTGGCCCTGGTTTTTTGAGGCAGGGTTGCACTATGTAGCTCAGACCAGCCTTGTGTTTGCGTTGTAGCCCAAGCCAGCCTCGTCAGAATCAAGTTTTTAAGAGCCCAATGGAATCATGATTGCATAGTCTGTGACCTGATTATGCATGAATTTTTGCACTCACTAGATACAAATGAAAAAGACAAATTATAAATAAGTCATGATGGTGAGTGCCATAGTTTATATCTAGATGTCCCCCCAGCAGCCTCGTGTGTTCATAGAGGGAGTTTTTGGAAGGTGATTGGATTGTAGAAATTTATAATAGACTCCCTGTTGGGAGGTGGGGTTTGGTCACTGGAGGTAGGTGATAGGGATGTGACCTGGAGGAATGTGTCTCTAAAACCAGCTGCTTTTTTCACACTCTGTACTTCCTGGCTGCCATGAGGTACACACACAAACTGAGTTGTGTCTCCTGGTGCTGCAGAGTGGACTTGAGGATTTGGGAGATAAGTAGGAAAAAAATTTTTTAGAGGAAAGGCCTGGAAAGCAGGCAGGGGCTCAAAAGTGGGTTGCCATGGGGTCTCCTTGTCTCAGGGTTTTTATACATGAAAATGACCATACTTCAGACCACTCCCAGTCAAGCTGAGGCCAATCTACAGAGTTAACAACCAGGAAAGTTTGACTGTGGGTCAGCCTATAGAAACTCAGAATCTATAGCAAGTGTAGTTTTGCAGGCCCATGAAGTGTAGTTTTTGAAATCATCAGTACAGGCAGAACAAGGACATTCTTCAGAGGGGTATGAGTAGAGGTTTGGTGATACTGGTATCACCTTATTTTTTATCACATTTCTCCTAGGCAGCAAAATTTCACCAGTTTAGTGAGGGAACCTTTCCTATTGGACCACCAGAGCCCTGACCTTGGCCACTGTGTCTTCATCCTAGGGCCTGTTTTTTATTGGGGTGTGTGTGTGTGTGTGTGTGTGTGTGTGTGTTTGGCAAGTCCTCAGTCTCAGTCTTCATCTTATCTTGTCCTCCACTGGGTAATCCTACTTGCCTTGGGCCTGGCTTTTCCTTAGCTGCCTGTCCTGCCTACTGCAATAAGATGAGTAGCTTTTCTCCACCAGATCCTTCTGCCATGTTTCCCTGCCTTGGACCCAGCCAATCATGCATGGACTAAAAACATGAACCAAAATAAATTCGTCCTCCTTTATTGTGTGTGTCAGGTATTTTGTCCCAGCCTTAGGGAAAGTGAGACACCCAGAAATAGAGTTATTTCTAGTCATTATTAAGCTTCAAAAGTAAAATGTTAATATTATATACTAATTAGTGTTCTGTGTAACAAGGACTCCAATATGTCTGGGCTCCAATAAATAATTCTGTATTATACGTCCATAAACATTAAAATATATATTAAAATATATAATGTGAAAATATATAATAAGTTATAAAGATATATAACATGAAATTGATACAATAGATTACTGGAAAGAAATTTAGAAAGAGACTATCTTAGTCCATCTAGGCTTTCATAACAAAAACTCACACCGAGTCATTTAAAACAACAGTAATGTATTTTTCAGTTTTGAAGACTGGAAGTTCAACAGCAAGTGACCAGAATTCTTTCTGTCTTGCAGATGGTCTCCTTATTGCTGTGTTCTTACATTGCCTTTTTTCTGTATGTGCAAGGAAAAAAAGGACCTTTGATATTTCTCTTGTGAGAATACCATTCCTATTGGATTAGGCTCCAGCCTTATGACTTCATTAGAAAACATTTCCCAATTGCTGATTTCCAGTTTAATCCTCTGTGGCATCAAGCATACATTCTTGGAGTAAGGTGGAAAAATGTATGCTGTATTAAACTGGAAACTAATTTCATATTCTAGAAAATCATATTTAGATCAACTCTACAGGGAACAGGTCATCTAAGTATTACCATTTTCTAAATTGCTCCTGCTCATATCAGATCTCAGGTTTCTTACCTAGTTAAAACATAGTGTTTAGTGTGAGAAAATGAAGCCTGCACAGGTACACAACACCTAAATTATTATTACTATTTTTGTTTTATCTTTTTGAAACAGGGTCTCACTATGCAATTCAAGCTGGTCTTGAGCTCAGTTTGTAGCCCAGGCTGGTCTTGTACTCACAGCGATCCTCCTGCCTGAACCTCCCAAGTGCTGGGATTACAGGCATGTGCCACCACACCCAGCTCTATACAAAACCTAAATTTAAATTCTAGTCTGTCTGCTCCTGCAATCTGACTTTTCTCAGAATTCTAAAATGGCTCCAATATCTAAGTCTTTCAAAGTGAATTTCTTTCTATACCATTCTTTGAAAAAAATCTTTAGTGCAATTCACTGTACACTGAGAAAATTACAGCCTAGTAGCATTTTAACTATGTAAACATGTGGTTTGAGTTTTCTGGACCTATTTTCTTACAGCTGTCAAAAAGCAGCCCAAATAAATAATCTAATGATGAACCTCAGGGTTGTAGAAAAATAAGAACAATCTAAATCCAAAATAGGTACAGTGAAGAAAAGTATAAAGATCAGAGTGGAAATTAATGGCCTTGAGACAATAAACCAAAAAAAAAACCCACCAAAATACACATAATATCAATGAAAGCCCCAAAGAATCAATGAACTGAAGAGTTGATTCTTTGAAAGAATAAACAAATTAGACAAACCCTTATTCATATTACCAAGGAAAGAAAGAAAAGATCTAAATCAATGCAATTAGAAAAATGAGAAATCATAGCTGTTTTGGGTGATATACTATGTGCCCCCAAGTCCTCATATACTTTTGATGGGACTGAGTCTGGCACTTGTTACTGATTTGTTGTGTAGTGCTGGGATTGGTGATGTGAGTGTTGCACCCACCCAGGGGTGGAGCTGAGGTACAGTGTAAGGGAAGGCAGATCTTCCCCTTCTGCGCTTCCAGGCTTCCACCCACTCTCTCTCGCCAGCATGCTTGTGGCTTGCAGCCCCGCCACACCATGCTGACTTGGAGCCAACTAAGTATGGGCTGAAACTCCCGAGAAACTGTAAGAAATAAACCTTTCCTTCCCTAATTTTGGGCATCAGGTATTTTGTCTCAGCAATGAGCGAAAAGTAACTAAGACAATAACAGACACCACTAAATTCCAGAAAATTATTAGTAACTACTTTGAAAACCTGTATTCCAATAAATTGGAGAATCCATAAAAATGGGTAGATTTCTAGGTAAATATGAATTACCAAAACTGAATCAAGAAGATACAGAAATTTTGAATGACCCAATAATAGTTAATGATACTGAAATAGTAAAGAAAAGTACCAACTGAAATCAATTCACTACCAAGTGTACTACAAGAACTTCAGGAAAGATCTAAAGTAAATACTCCTGAAACTAATGAAATCAAAAGGGAAGGAATACTCTCATTTAATTCTTTGAAGTTAGCATAACTGATTTCAAAAACAGACAAGATACCTAGTAGAACAGGCCAATCTCTTTAATGAACATAGATGCAAAAATTCTCAGTAAGATTCTGGCAAAGAGAATGCAACAATTTATCAAAAAGATTATACATCATGACCAATTAGGCTTCATCCCAGGGATGTAAAGTTCATTCAACATATAAAAGTCAATAAATATAACACAAACAGAAATAAGACAATAAATTGTGATCATTTCAGTAGACCCACAAAGAGCCTTTGACAAAAAAGAAAAAAACAGAAAAATCAAGATGGGAACAAAGCAAAAGAAAAAAGCAAAATAACAACAATGAACAACAATAGCTATATAGGTTTTCAAAATAAGATGATAGGAATTTAACAATGGTTATTGTATTACATATTGTTTTCCTCAATATGCTCAGATTACCATACACAGGAATAAAAGAAACAGTAAAACAGAGCAAAACATTGGATTTCAAAAACAAGACAGAAATCCCCCACAGTTGCTATAATGCATATTGTTCATCTCCAAATAGATGCTCAGACTATCAACTTTAGGCCTACTAAGTCAGTCAGACAATATGAGCATTGTTAATTTTTTTTTAACTTCAGTTGCTATCATCTCAGCCTGAGTTCCTCCAAATCAGCCAGTTGCTTACCAAGGTGAGGATGGGAGTCCTCTTGTCTCCTAGCCCACATGCTGACTGGCTCACGGGAAGGCATGGTTTGGCTTCTTGGTTCTCTTCCTGTGTTGAATGGCTGCTGCTGGCTCACAGGAAGGCATGATTTGGCTTCTTGATTTCTTCCCATTCCCCATGGCTGCCTCTGGCTCAGGGGAAGGCATGATTTGGCTTCTTCATTCACTTCCTATTCCAAACTGCTCCTAGAAGTCTAAATATTTGACCTTCCCCTAGTATATAAGACTCAATAAAGAGCTAGGCAACAGAAATTATAGAAATTTCTCAGAAGATGAAATACAAATGGCCATTAAGTACATGAAAAAATCAACAACTCTGGGCATTAGAGAAATGCAAGTTAATATCACACTGAGATTCGCATCTTCAGAAAGTGACCATCATCAAAAAATCCAACAGTAACCAATGCTGACCAGACTGTGGGGGTAAAATGGAACTTTTGTACATTGTTGGGGAGAATGTAAACTAGAACAATCACTATAACAATAAGTATGGAGATTTCTCCAAAACCTCAAACTAGAATTTCCATTTGACCCATGTAGTACTTGACTGATTGTGTCAACTTGAAACATTTAGAAGCTTAACTAAATTATTTTAACAATTCTACACCCCAGGATGTAGAAGATCCAACCTAAGGTGGCTCATTGCCTGGATAGTATAAAAGGGAAGGAGGAAGGACAGATGAGGTTCCATTCTTTGGAAGAGCTACAGTCTTCACCTTCAGCTTGGACAATGTTTCCTGGCTTCCAGCACAGACTCTTTGGCTTCTTCCTTGGATCTTTCAGACTTCTGGTGTAGACTTTTCAGCCTTCTGTTGCAGACCCATCAGCCTGCTGGTGCAGACTTGCATGGAACAGTGCAGTGAATTTCTAGACTTTGGATTGAAAACCTTGGCCTCCTTCATGCAGACACCCTCTGCATGCTTCCTTATCTGACTCTGGCTGACAGTCATAAGCCAGTATTGTAATTTCTTATACATTTGTATATGTTGTGTTGTATCTCTTTCTTTTGTGGAACCCTAATACAACCCAGCTCTTCCCCTTCTAAGTATCTTCTCAAAAGAGTTAAAGTTGTCATATTACAATATGCATTCATACCCATATTTATAGCTGCATACTGATAATAGTTAAGTCTTGGAAGGAGCTTGTTTATTTATTAACAGATGAATGTATAAAAAAGTATGTTATTTATACACAATGGAATACTCACCTGCCATAAAGAAGGATAAACAAATCATTTGTAGGAAAATGGATGTAATTTAAGCCCCTAATTTTAAGTGAAATCACTGAGATACACAATCTTAAATTTCACTTGGTTTCTCTTATGTAAGAGACCCAAAATGTAAATGAGGAACAAAATAAAATGTAGGTAACAGGAAATGTTAGATAAATCTTTTGCAAAAGGGAAAGGGCCCGTGAAATGGTGGGTGAAGGGAGAAAGTGGAGTGTAAGGGGGTAAAAAATATAATGTGATG
The DNA here is from genome assembly GCA_004363535.1 of Dasyprocta punctata. Taxonomy (NCBI): domain Eukaryota; kingdom Metazoa; phylum Chordata; class Mammalia; order Rodentia; family Dasyproctidae; genus Dasyprocta; species Dasyprocta punctata. The sequence goes on along the minus strand of RJWM01019689.1, from coordinate 30,920 downwards.
TGTTATGTATATATACAAACTTCCCACAAATAATTTAATTATTTTGTACTTCAAACATGTACTAATAAAAAAATAAAAATCGAACTGTGTATTTTTGTTTGTTTGGTACCAGGAATCAGACTCAGGATGTTGCACTTGCCAGGCAGGCACTGTGCTGCTGAGATGCAGTCCCAGCAGAAAATAAAAATTGAAAAACAAAAGGTATGATTTGGATTTTTGTGACAAGGATATGAGATTAATCTTGATAAAAAGTGTTTGATAAAAGCTTTTACTTCAGAATTGAAGCTTTACTGAAAAATGCACAATTACAAGGCAGATTCAAGGACAAGTTGAGACTTAGGCTAACATCAGTAAAATGCCTGGGGCAAAATGTCTGCCATGTAAAGGGCAATATATATATATATATTTATTTATATACATATATGTATTTCATATATGAAGGAAGCTGAAGACCTTGAAGATAGTTGGTGCTTATTATTCATTACCTTCAGTTGACTCCAGATACAATTATTGCTGGTATCTCCAAGAGTTTCATTATCATTATGATACATTTTTCAAATCCAGGCAATAAATTTCTGTCCTCTTTCATGACAGGATATTCAGTAGCAGTAGGATCCATTTTATTTTATTTTACTTTATTTTTTATTTTTATTTATTTTTGGTGTGTCAACTTGAGAAATTTAGAAGTTTAACTAACAGACTCAGCAGGGAGCCAGGATCCTTACTTTGTAAATATCCTCATCCTGTGCAAGAGGAGGGCACAGAGATTTTGTGAATGCTACACCTGCCCTGGAGGGGGGGATGTTGGCCTGTTACAATATAAAGGAGGAAAGGGGGCTTACTTTTGCCCCTTTTGCTCTGGCTGCTTGTGCTTGCTGTTGCCTTGAAGTGTTACCCCTGTGCCATGCCACCCTGTCTTGGAGCCAGTTGATTATGGACTGAAACCTCCAAAAACAGTAAGCTAAATAAAACTTGCCTTCCCTAATTTTGGGTGTTGGGTGTTTTGTCCCAGCAATGAGTGAAAAGTAAAAGTAACCAAGACAGAATTTGGTACCGAGAGTGGGGTCATTGCTGTGACCGCACCTAACCCTGTGGTTCAAGAGCCTTTGGGAATGGTTTGTGAGAAGAGTTTGGAAAGGTTCACCTGAATGCATAGAGCTGGAACAGCTCAGGCTGTTCTGTAGGGGAGATTCTGGTCAGAGCTCAGAAAATCAGAAGACTGATGGAAAGCCTGCTGGTAAAGACTGGGCTCAGGAGATTTCTGCTAGGAAGAAGGACTGCATTGGTTGTTGAACTCCACGTGATGTGTGTTATGGCTGGGCAGAAAGTTTGTCTACATTCTGCTCATGTCAAGAGATTTTGCCTGAGCCTGAAATTAAGGGCAATGGACTGATTAATCAGGCAAAAGAAATTCCAAGGCAGTCTAACGTTGAGGCAGTGGCATGGCTATTGCTGGGGGCTTTTAGCCAGATTTATGTTGAGAATCAAGAGCTAAGAGCCCAGCAAGGTGACTTAAAATGCTGTAAGTTTGGCCAGAAAGAAAGCTCCAGTAAAGCTGTGGACTGTAAGAGAGCTGAGGCCTTAATTACTGAGAAGGAACAGAGAAATAAGAAAGATGTCCTGGGGGTATCCCAGGAAGCAGTGGATCTCTGCCCTTTGCAGCCTCAAAACTACAAAAATGAAAGACTTTGCTCAGAGGAGAAAGCTGCAGAGCACCATGTTCCAGAGTGGCAGCAGAGGCCACAGGAGGTTACAAAATGGCAGCAACTGCACCAGGTTCCAGAATGGCAGCAACATAGAAAAGCAGTTCCTCCCAGTCAGATTCAGACAGCCCAGTGATCCAGGCACTTGATCCCTACAGCCAAGAGAGAGGAAAGCCTGGCTACTGCTCCACTTAACAGCAGACCTCAGGATCATCCACGCAGTGCTGGTTTTAGGTGCATACAGAATGCATGAGTTCTTAGGTTAAGGCAGCTTCCACCCCAATTTCAGAAGGCCTGGGAGGCCAAGCAGTGTGTGCCTGAGAGGGCAATATGTGAAGCTGTGTACATAAAGCCAAAGGTACAATGGAGACTCCAGAAGTTTGGATAAGTCAGGAATGTGGATCATATTAGGAAAGCTGCAAGGACTGAGCAGAGTGGGCTTAAGAGAGAAGCTATGGGAGCTGAAACCTCTGGAAGTGCTGTGGGTGTAGAATCACCCAAGGCTTTTGGAGCTTGCAGCCAGATTTCTTCAGATGCTGAGAGTGGAACTCCAGGACTTAATGTTTGCACTGCTGGATTTTGGACTTGCTTTGGTTCCAATGCTGTGTATTCCCCTGCTTGTGACTTTTGGAATAGTGATGTTTATCTTGTGCCATTGTATGTTGGAAGTGTTTAACTTTTTTTTCATTTGTAGGGGCTTGTAGCTAAGAGTTTGCCTTAGATCTCAGAGGAGAATTGGGACTTGGACTTTTCAGCAATGCTGAAACGGTTAGAACTTTGGCAACTCTTAGAGATAGACTAAATGTGTTTTGTATAAAGGATGTACATGAGTTTTTGGGGGGCCAAGGGTGGAATGTTATGGTTTGTGTCTAGGTGCCCCCACCAAGCATCATGCAATCATGGACACCACTGAATCTTGCATTCCTGATTGGTTCATTGTCAAGCACTGGGATTGGTGGTGTGAGTGCTATACCCTCTCAGGGGTGGAGCCAGCATACACTGTAAGGGCAGGAGGGGGGCATGTTTCCCTCTTTTTTGTGCTGTTCATTCTTGCTGTTTGCGATGGCCATGAGTGGCTGCCCTGCCATGCCCCCTGCCTTGGAGCCAACTGAGTATGGACTGAAACCCCCTAAATTGTAAGAAATAAGCTTTCCCTTGGTTCATATTGGGCATCATGTATTTTGTCTGAACAACGAGAGAAAAGTAACCAAGACAGATGGCATCTTGCTATGCAGTTCAGGCTGACCTTGAACTCACTTTGTGGCCCAGGTTAGCCTTGAACTCATGGCAATCCTCCTGCTTCAGCCTCCTGAGTGCTGGGATTACAGGTCTGTACCACCACCCCTGCTCCAGGATCCTTCTTATTATTGAACACTTTCCCTATTGTTATAGTCAAACAAACCTTGAAACTTAAAATATAATTTGTAAAAAATTTCAAAAGTCAAATCTGAACAATTCAAGTTAAAAAATGGTGGCGAGTTTTTCCAAATCTAAAACGTAGACATGAATGTTTACAGACACAGAAAACAGTTTACTTTATGTTGTATTATCTTAAATTATTAACATATGCCATAGGAAAAAATTGACTGACAATTTTTGGCTGTATTTTGTTTTGTTCAAGTCACTTGTAAGATTGTCTCATTTTTACTTATTTATAACAAGAAATCAGAATGATCATGTCTATGGCTAAATGTTGAGAGGTTATCATTTTTCTCATTGGAGACTCCCAAGGCAATGAATGGCTGGCAGAAGAGATGGAGAGCAATGGGTTGTGTGTTAAAGGCTTGGTCTCCAGCCTACGACACTATTGGCCTGTGGTGGAATCTTTAGGGGGTGAGGCCTAAGGCAAGGAAGTTAGGTCCTTGAGGCTATGCCCTTAAAGAAGATATTGGGACTGTCTTAGTTACTTTTTACTCGTTGCCAAGACAAAATACCTGATGCCCAAAATTAGGGAAGGAAAAGTTTATTTTTTACAATTTCTTGGGAGTTTCAGTCCATACTTAATTGGCTCCAAGGCAACATGGCGTGGTGGAGCTGCCGTTCATGGCAGCTGCCAAAACAGCAAGGCATGCTGGCGAGTGAGAGAGGGGGTGGAAGTGAGCAAGAGGAAGACCTGCCTCCTTTACACTGTATCTCAGCCCCACCCCTGGGCGGGTGCAGCACTCACCTCACCAATCCCAGCACCAGACTCAGCCCCATCAACAGTATATGAGGACTTAGGGGTACATAGTATTACCTAATACAGGGACCCTGACTCTTTCACTTCCTTTCTTTGCTTCCTCCACTGTGATGAGTTGAAGAGGCTTCCTCTGCCATGTGATCCACCATTATGTATACCTGCTACCACAGGCCCAAAACAATAGGCCGAGCAACCATGAATGGGAATCTCTGAAATCTCGAGCCAGTGTACATTTTGTCTCCACCTTTAGCCATCCAAATAGTCAGAGGGCCTTCAGTCATGGTCCAGGGGGACTTGGGAACTGCTTGAACTGGTGACAGACCTCGGCACCATTCGTCTGGTGCTGGTTTTTCAGCATACAGAATGTAAGAGTTACGGAGTCGTGGAGACTTCCATCCAGATTTCAAAGTAAGATCTGGTATGCCAGGCTGTGTGCCCCTTGAGAGGGTGATGCACAAGTTGTGAGGGTGAAGTCTAACATAAGTGAAGAATTCAGGATACTAGAGATGCCCAAAATTGTGGAACATTTATTAAGGAAAGCCACAGGCTGTGAATGGAGCCAGCCCAAGAGAGAGGCCACATGGGCTGCAACTGACAGTGCTGTAGTGATGGGGCTGCCCAAGCCCTTTAGAGTTCGTATTTGACCACAACCTGCTCTAGGTTTTAGATATGGAACTACAAGATCTAATGTATGCCTTTGGTTTTTGGTCTGATTACTTTCTTGTTCTCTTGTTATGGTTGATACATTGTGTCAACTTGAGAAGTTTAGAAATTTCACGGAGAGACTCAGCAGGAATCCAGGATCATTACTTTGTAAATATCCTCATCTTGTGCAGGAGGAACACACAGAAATTTTGTGAGTGCTGCACCCACCCTGTGTACAATATGAGGGAGGAGACAAGGCTTGTTCCCCCCTATTGCTCTGCCTGCTGCCTCAATGTGTTGTCCCTGTGCCATGCCACCCTGCCTCGGAGCCAGCTGATTATGGACTGAAACCTCCACAAACAGTGAGATAAGTAAACCTTTCCTTCCTTCATATTGGGTGTCAGGTGTTTTGTCCCAGCAATGAGAGAAAAGTAGCCAAGATACCTCTCTTCCTCCATTCTGGAATGGCAATATTGACCTTGTCCCATGGAACATTGGAAGCATTTAGATTTCTTTCTGATTTTTGCAGTTTCCCAGCTAAGAGTTTTCCCTGAGTCTCAGAGGAGACATTTCAGTTGTGTTGGAACTGTTGAGATTTTGGTGACTCTTAGAGATGGATTAAGTGAGTTTTATATGAGATGAGTATGAGCTTTTTGGGGGCCAAGTTTAGATCTAAAATGTACCCCCAAAGTCTCATGTGTATAGAGGTGGAACCTGGTTTAGAAGAGGTGGGTTACTGGGCGTGTAACCTAGAAGAGTGTGTTCTTATCTCTGACTCCTCACTTTTCCTTTTGCTTTCTTGCTGCCATGGGTTGAATAGATACCATAATGATAATGAAAATCTTAAGAGATTGCAACAATAATTTTATCTGAAGTCAGCTAATGATAATGAATAATAAGCATTGATTATCTTCAAGGTCTTTAGATTCCTTCATATAATATATGAAATCTATATATCTATATCTATCTATATTGTATGGTGCCCTTTACACAACGGACACTTTGACTGCTACTTTCCTTAAGGGGAAGTAGCCTTAATATAAATAAGAGGCAGAAAGGGGGTTACTGCTTATAGCTTGCTGCTTTGCTTCACTACTTTGCTGCCTTCTTCCTACCATGAACTGTTTCTCCCCTCCAGTGTCCTGCTGCTATGCTGTGCCTGGGAACCAGCCAACTATGAATTGAAACCTCTACAAATTGTAAGCTAAAACAAACTTTTCCTTCTTTAACTTGTGGAGTTGGATTTTTATCTAAGCAATGAGAAAACTAACTAATGCAGATTTTGTGTCAGAAGTGGGGTCATTGCTATTACTGTACCTGACCATGTGGTTCAGAGGTCTTTGAAATTAGCTTGTGGGAAGAGTTTGGAAAGGTTTGGCAATGCCAGTTGAAGCAGCAGCCCTGAAACACCTTAAGCTGTAGTTGAAGGGAGATTCTGGTCAGAGTGCAGAAGACCTGAATGCAGATAGAAATACTGCAGGTAATGACCAGGTTCAGGAGGTTTCTGCTGTGAAGAACTGCATTAGCTGTTGAACTCCAGATGAACCGTATTATGCCTTCATGAAAGTTTGTCTGCATTTTGCTCATATCTAGAGACTTTGCCTGAGACTGAGATTAAGGGTGATGGGCTAATTAATTTTGTAGAAGAAATTTCAAGGCACTCCAATACTGAGGAGATAGCGTGGCCTACTATTCAGGGTTTTTAGCCTTATCTATGTTGAGAATTGACAGCAAAGAGCTTAGCAGAATGATTTAAAGCATTGTGAGTAGCTAGAAAAGGAAGCTCCAGTAAAGTTGTGGACTGCAAAGATAGAGTACAAGAGAACTTGATTGCTGAGAAGGAAAAAGACAATGAAAATGATGACCTGAGGACATCACAAGAAACAGCAGGACTCTAGCCTTTGCAGCCTCAAGTTTGCAAAGATGAAAGAATTTGCTTTGAGAAGAGAGCTACAGGAAGCCAGGGGTATAGCTCAGCAGTGCAAGTGCCTGCTGGCAAATACAAGGTCCTGAGTTCAATTCCCAGTACAAAAAAAAAAAAAAAAAGAAAAGGAGAGCTATAGAGCACCATGTTCCAGAATGGTGGTGGCTAGAGAATTTGTTACTCAAAATTGGGTTCAGAATGCTCAGTGATCCAGACATTTGATCTCTATTGCCAAGAGAGAAGGAAGCTTGGCTACTGTACCAGCTGGCAGCAGATCATGGTGCCATCCATGTGGTGCTGGTTTTAGGTGCATGCAGAATGTAAGAGTTGTAGGGTCAGAAGGCCTGGGAGGCCAGGCAGTCTGTGCCTGAGAGGGAAGTGTGTGAAGCTGCGTGTGTGAAGCCAAAGATGCAGTGGAGACCCCAGAAGGTTAGTGAAGCCAAGAATGTGGATCATTTGAGAAAAGCTCCATGATCTTTTTTCTTCTCTGCAATGCCTCTCAGACATGCCACCCTCTTTTGGAGGGGGCCAACTATGAACTGAAACCTCTACAAACTGTGAGCTGAAATAAACCTTTTTAGTTTTAACTTTTGGTGTCATGTGTTTTGCCTCAGCGACTAGAAAAGTACCACATATTCTTCCACTTAATTTAAATCATCTTTATGTGGGTTACTTCTAATATCTAATGCCTTATAATGCTATACAGATAATTATACTGTATTGTTTAAGGAATAATGAGAAGAAAAGTCTACAGATGATGTAATTATTTTTTCAAATATTTTAAATCCACCAAATACAGTGGGCCAAGTGTATTTCTTTCTCCTCCTTTGTCGGCTGATGGTTTGGTTGAGAAAAAATAGAAATGTAAAATATTATTGAACAATATCCTTTAACTCTTTAAGCTATGTTCCTTCCTTCCTGCCTCCTCCCACATCTTTCTTCTGTTTTTTTCCTGAGAAAGTAAATGTTTTGATTTTGGATTTCATTTATAACTGAGGAAGGTCACTAGCAGATGAGGAAAATAGAGGGTGTATACCATTTCAGTTATCAATATGTGCATTTTGGATTGGTTTAGGAAGCTCAGAATACTGGAGCTCAGAATACAAGAAGCTTATTTGGAAGAAAATTTCAAGGGAAAACATGGAAGATTCCAAATGGTTATTAAATAAAGATAATACTATTCTTGACTAAATAAGATGGGTATGCTTTCATTATAGAATTCCTGTATTATGAATGTTCGCATGAAAAGGGTGGAATTGAAAAGAAAGAAAAAATTGGGGGGGGTATTTATTGGTTTGAGATGCAGAGATAAGGAGGCTTCAACAAAAAAAAGATTGTACCAGAAACTTTGTATATTGTCCTGTAGCCAAAGAAAGCCTATCCTCTTTTAATGACATTTTCAGTGTAAAATAAGAGATTCTCTATTTACCAAAAAAATTCTGTCTTAATATACTTTCTACATAGGCCCATATTACAGTACTGGTGAAATGATTTGAAAGTGATAGATCCAAGGATAAAATAATCAACCTATTCAGTTTAGCTTACAACAGATACAGATTCTAGTTATTTAAATGTTTCATTTGTTCTACTCCAAGGTTTTTAAATTTCTTACCATGATATGTACCACAGTAGACTTACCTTCCTATAGATTACTGTATGATTAATAAATGAACTTTTTCCATAAAGAGTGTTTTAACTCTTATCAGTAAGTACAGTCCAAAAGCATGACTTAATTCCGCTAAGTTTTTATTATTGGATTCCAGTACTGGGCCAATCCCATAATTCAGTCTTCCTCATTTTTTAGACTGTTCAAATATTTTTTATTTTTGTTTATTTATTTATTTTGGTACTAGAGATCAAACTCATGACCTTGTGCTTGCCAAGCAGGCACTTACGCAGCTGAGCTATACCCATGGGCCTCAAATATTTTTAATATTCAATTTGGAAACCTTACAAATTGATTAGACTACTGATTAATGCTTTCCACTCTCAGCTGTGGCCTCTTTGCTCTTAAACAAGTTTTGTAGTCATCTGTAAATATTTTATATTAAACAACTTATGCCTCACCTTCTTTGTAACACCTTTCATTCTTACTGCCTTGAAAGAATTGAGGACTATTATAGCAACTTCTTCTTCCTTCCACTTAAGTAAAAATACATTTTCAAATTTGTTTTTCTCCTTTGTGTTAATTCTGGTGATTGGGACTTCCTTCTGTCTCTTCCCATCTGTAATAGTTAATTGTGATGTCAACTTGAATAAAAAATGCCTAGTGGATTACTTTAGCACATTTCTGGGAGTGTCTGGGTGATTCATTTACTGGAGGGAAGATCCACCTTGGATGTGGGTAGCACTAATCAATAGGCTTGTATCCTTGATTGTATAAAAAGCAAGGAAGTCTCATTTTTTGTTTCTTTGGAGGTGGCCTAGTCTTTGCCATTGCTTTGGGCATGTCTCCAGGCTTCCAGCACAGACTCTTCATCCTTCCAGTGAAGACTGTTTGGTTTCCTGATACGGGCTCATGCAGGACTCAGCAGTGAGCTCCAGACCTTTGATTTTTTTTTTTAATGGAAAAAAGGTTAAACAAAATTTCATAACAAAATAATAGAACAACAACAATAGTTAATACATTACATGTGGTTATCTTTAAAATAGTTGGTCAAGGTACAAGATACAGACATAAAAATTTCTACAGTCGATATTAGTGCAAGCATTCCTTTTTAATGAACTAAAAGATACTAACAGTATAACTGACTTGAATGTTTCCCTTTTCCCTACTGTCCTTTCCCATTTCACCCATCCTAGTTCCTTTTTCCTTTTGAACAATTTCTTCCCACTTCATAATATCTACTGTACATTTTATTTATTTATTTATTTTGTCTTTTTTGAGGCAGGTTCTTGCTATGCAGTTCAGGCTGGCCTTGAGCTCACTTTGTAGCCCAGGTTGGTCTTGAACTTGCAATGATTCTCTTGCCTCAGCCTCCCGAGTGCTAGGATTACAGGCATGCAGCATCATGCCCAGCCTAGTGTACATTTTAGAACTTATTTTCTTTTTCAGGTTCTCACACCAGGGAGATAATAAGATGTTTACATGTGAGTCTGATTTCTTTTACTTATGAGTATGGTCTCAAGTTGCATCCATTTACCTATAAAAGTCTCAAGTTTATCCTTATTTATGGCTGAGTCATACTCCATTGCATAAAATACCACATCTTTTTAATCCATTCTGTGGTTGATATGCATTTGGGTTGTTTCCAAGATACAGCTATTACAAATTTTGCTGCTATAAACATGGGTGCACATATTTCACTGTTTGATGATCAGAACTTTGATTTTTGACTGTATCCTCTGTCTCTGCAGCACACACTATCCTTTTGCATCCTCCCACCTGACTCTGATGTACATTGTAAGGCTACCTTGTAAATATCTTCTCTCTCTCTCTGTCTCTCTCTCATTCTCTCGCTCTCTCTGTTCCTCCAGTGAATGCTGATACACCACCTTTGGTGATAATTGCTTTATGAACCATATCCTGCTGTTATCAATCTCTTTCATTCCCAGGCTGTCCCTTAACAGACAGGCATGTACTTTTCCTCCATCTTGTTATCATCTTTTCCATTTGCGTTTCAGTATCTTACAGTATTTTAACAAGCCTTTATAAAATGTCATACCTTACACTGTTCAAATTGCATGGAAAGGAATGTTCATCAACTGTTTCATCTATGCTGATGGAATATATGCATCTTTTGGGTGTGCGAGGAAGCACTGTATTGCTTATGGCACAAGACACATTAGCATCAATGTTTGTGGTTCCCTTTGTCCCCCATTTTATGGGAGTGAACCAGAGCATACAGTTGGAAGTCTACACATGGAATAAGTTGTGTTAGAAGAGAGCAGCACTGACCTTGAGATTCCACTGCTTTTGTAGCAAGTAGTGAGGCAGGCTGCTCTTTATCTGTAATGGAGGAATTACGTTATCTCTCAAGGTTGCTTGCAGCAAGTTCAACCTTGGGAAGTGATCTGGGCAAGAAAATGATCTGGGTTTTGCATTTTTGGCACACCTATAAAAACATGCAAGGTGCTTGGGACCAGTACTTCTCTCCACACATCTTTTCAGTTCTTTCTAATACTACTTAAGGAAAGACATTCCTCACATTATAATTTTTAAAAACAAAGGATACACATTTTAATGTATAGTTAACTTGTATTTAGGTATATAAAATTAAATTCACAAATCTTCTTGCAATTACCTGTGTCAGCTCCAGGAATATTGCTTTATCACTGTATTCTGAGTGCCCCATACATTGCTGAAATCCATGGAAAGAGGATTTAACATTCAATTTACATGTTTTACAAAGTGAATGTCCATCTTACACATGGCTGACTATAGAAAGGGTCATACCAGAAAAGCTCAGAAAAGAGCCACTGAGAAGGAAGGTATTTGTAAGGTGGAAAAGAAACTTTCATCGTAAAACAGAAAATTAACAAGGAAAGGTGATACATAAATCAGTCAAACAAATGAACAATTAAAAAGCAAACATACAATGAAAAGGGAAGTGGTATAGCAGTGACAAGTGAGCTGATCCCATTTCAAGCTCCACCGTGGAACAGATAATCTAGAGCTGCACAGACCAGATTCCTGGAACAACTTTTGATCACCAGCTTCACATATATACCTCCTCCTGCTTCCAGACACAGGAAAGCATTTCTGTGTTCTCTAGCACGTATTGTGTGGTCTGAGGGCTCCCTTCACTCCCAGAGAAACAGGCTAGAGACATCCTAGCTGAGTTGCAGCAGCTCACAAACCTGCTGGTCTTGACAGCCAACCTATTCACTGGAGTGCACACAGAGTCCTGTTACTCCATACTAGTATAAATAGGCCTTATGCCCAGAGGGCCTTCTGAGTCATAAGCAAGTGCACACAGATTGACTGGAACCAGCTCTTCTGCCCACAGGTCAGCTGAGTCACAGACAGTGGTCCAAACAGCCTAGTAGGAGTCCTGCATGCCTGCTGCACTGTGGAGTCATAGGTGCTAGCCCTAAACACAGAGGAAGCCACAGACCAAGTTGACTCTTGTTACGGTTTATACATTGTGTCAACTTGAGAAATCTAGAAGCTTAATTAAGTTACTCAGGAGCTCTACATCCTGGGGTGTAGAGCACAAGCATTTACCTGTTCATTGTGTCAATTTGAGAAAGTCAGAAGTTTAACTGAGAGACTCAGCAGGAACCAGGGTTCTTACTTTGTAAACATCCTCATCCTGTGCAAAGGAAGGCAAGGAGATCTGTGAATGCTACACCTGCCCTGAAATAGGAAGTGTCCTGTATACAGTATAGGGGAGAAAAGGAGGCTTGCTCTTGCCCCCTTTTTAGTCTAGCTGCTTTTGCTCAGCTGCTGCCTTGAAGTGTTGCCCCAGTGCCATGCCACCCTATCTTGGAGGATTATAGACTGAAATCTCCAAAAACTGTAAGATAAATAAACATTTCCTTCCTTCATTTTGGGTGTCAGGTGTTTTGTCTCAGCAATGAGTGAAAAGTAACCAAGACAACTCTATTCCTGCTGTGCATTCCAGCATGCTATCCCAGTCACAAGAGTATGTATCCATCTGTGGACTACACAGGGTGGAGCTACCAGCAACCAGACTCCAAAGGGAAAATGTTCAGGTTCATGGAATCTGTGGCATCATAGTTAGAAGGAATTTCAGCCACTTCCCTCTTGTAGTCAGGGTTTTCAAGGGAAAGGATTAAATACGGGACACATAATTTACAGTATTATTTTATAATATTCACCCAAAGAGTCAAATGCAAAAGAGTGTGGGAGATCTGTCCACACAATAGAAATCCAAAGAATCCAGCTGAGGGCCTGGATCCCAACACAGTGTCCTGCATGAGTCCAGCTGGAGGCCTGAAGCCCACAACAATGTCTCGTGCAAGTTTGTAACAAGGATCTGCAGTGGGAAGGCCCAAAGGTCAGTGGTGAAAGCCAAAAGTCTGATCCAGCAGGATGAAGGATCTATGCCATCAGGTTGAGGGATCTGCACTAGAGCTAGGAAGCAACGCTTAAGGTAAGGACCAGAGCTCCTGTGATGAGAACAGGCAAGTTCGTATCAGGAAAGCCTGCTCAACCATCTCTAGAAGAGTCAACAGCCCTCCATCTTTCCTCTAGTTCTCCTTTTATACTGTTGGCAACAATGCTCAGGTGTGCCTTCCACATCCAGCACCACACTGATTCAGTTCAGCTGGGTGTTACAAGTTGACCATTAGTTATCAACCAAATCTCTCTTGTAGAACCTCTACCAGCACTCACTGATAGAGACCCTTGCCCACACCCCAATCAGAGTGGCAGGCTCTGTGGACTCTAGTGGGTGGGTACACACAACCTGAAGAAACTGCAGACCTCAGAGAGTGAGGAGCTGGTTACATACCAGTCATTGCCATTTCCCAGGCTTTCTGGCAAAGTGATTACTTGTGAATCACGTATATATTCTTTTGCCAGAGTGTTTAAACTGAGTTTTTTGGATATCTTCTGAGTTTTGGATTTTTTTTTGTATCATACCATTTTGTTGGGCACTTTTTGGTTATGTTTTGTGTTTGTTTTTTTATGATTTTTTTTTGTTTGGTTGTTTTTTGTTTTTTTCTATTTGCTGTGACATAGTCGGTGTCTAGCTTCTCTCATCTCCTTGTCTAGTTCCTTCATGTCAAGATCCCACAGCAAAATTTCTTAATTCTTTTTCAGAAGAAAATTAACACCACATTAACGCCTCCTCTCATTTCTAATTTGTCTGTTCTTTCAGTCACTCCTACCTTCTTCTGTATTAACCTACTATCCTCTTCATATTATCACTTTGACTCTTCTGTATCACATCTAGCCCACTCTTTTACCCAGTTTTGCTTTTCTTCTCCTCTGATGATATTATTTTTAATTTTCATTTTTTTGAAGATGTTTGGAGTTCTATCACTCACCCATTTTCTTGTTCCTCATTTTATGCTACTTTATTTATTAGGGATCACTCTCTGTCTCTCCTTTTCTTGATGTCTCTTTTTCAACTAGTTTCCTTATTATTTTATCTTTTTGCCTCTAGTTTAATCTGTTTCTTATTATTTATCCTTTTCCTCATTGCTTTTCTGTTACTGTTATTTAATACTATTAATTGTTAATGAGGGAGAGATATTAGGAAGTAGGAAGATGTTCATATGGGAAAGGAACAAGAGATAGTGGAGTGGAGAGACAAGGAAGGACAAAGGGATTTAAATTTTAGAAGTAGGCCTTCTCATGAAGCAAGCCCTGCTATGGTGATTGGTAAGAGCCTCAACCAGAAGAGAAATCAAGCCTTCCTGTGAAGCAAGCTCCACCATGCTGATTGGTAAGAGCCTCAGCCAAAAGAGAAACCCTGCCTTCCCGTGAGCCAGCCAGTGTGCGGGCTGAAAAACCAGAGTTCCCCTTCACACCCTTGCTGATTCTGAGGACTCAGGGTGAGATGATAGCAACTGAGGGGAAGAGAATAGCTTGATGCTTGTATTGTTTGATTGACTATAGGTTTGGGGCTAGTTGTCTGGGCATCTACTCAAAGGATGGCAGTGTGCACTGTGTCAGCTGTGGGGGATACCCTCCTGTCTTGTTTTTGAAACCCAGTGATTTGTTCCATTTTACTGTTTTGTTTTATCCTTGCATCTGGTAACCTGAGCAACTATTTTGAAGATCATGATGTGCAGTATTGTTCTGTTTTGTTTTGTTCCAATTTATTGTTTTGTTTTATTCAATGTTATGTTTTGACTGGTTTTATTCTGTGTTGTTGTTTTTTTTTTTTTGATATGTCCAATGTATGGGCAACTATTATGAAGATAGCAAGATATATTATGGTAGCCATTGTTGATTTCCTATTATCCTGTTTCAAAGTTCTGTACCACTTTCACTGCTTTGCTTTGATTGGCTTTATTCTGTTCTGTTGGCTTCTATTTTCTTTAAAAAAACATTTAAAAACAGAATTTAAATAAACAAGTGGAAATAGAGCTTTTGCAAATGTGCTGGGGAAGGAGGATTGGACAGAGAGGAGGAAAAGGGAACACCATAAAAGGAATTAAATGTGGTATGTACATGTACACATTGCCATGTTGAATGTAATCATTATGCACTACAAACACATACTGAAATATATGAAAGAAGTGAACATCCTTAATAAAATGATACTTCTTAGTGTCAATCGAGTGCCTACAGAAAAGTAACTGAGACAGTGACTATGGTTTTTAATGATCATTTATGTAATAAAGGGTGTGGTGTATCTATGTCATTTCTAAATCAACAAAATGTTCTACTCCACAAAGTAATACTTTAGTCATACATATTAATCTCAGTGCTGTTGGCACATTTGATAGTATTGATTTGTTCTTCTTTTTCAAGGTAATGGGGTTTTGCTTAGTGGAATATCAAAGACTTATGTTCTGAGAAGTGAAGTAAAAAATAATGAGAAAGTTTTCTTTATTTTATAAATTTCTCCTAATATTAATAACTCCCTGGGTGGAAGTCACACACATTTAGAAACTGCATTACCACATAAAGCCATTTCGGTACTAGTTAATTATTCTCTCATCATACTAAAATAGAACCATTGCAATGGACCTTTAGAAGACATGTTAGTGCTCATGCTCCAGAGGCTCTGAACTCCTCGCAGCCTGACACAAGGTCCTGGTGGTGCCACACTATGGGGTGCACTGTGCCTAGCTGCCTGGATCCTGGAGGCTCTGAACTCCACCCAGCGAGGTGCAAAGTCCTGGCACCACAGCTCAGGGGTGCATCTCTGCTAGCCACCTCAGTTGCAGAGGTTCTGAATTCCACCCAGCCAGGTTCTAGGCTATGGGAGTCTGCCTCTGCTAGCTGCAGGGAGGATACATGCATTGCCCAGCCCCATGTCCCAGAGCAACCCTACAAAGTACATTAGGGAAACACATGGCCAGCTTCATAGGCCACAGAGCACAAGGCTCTGGCACCATAGTTTGGCGGTGCGCCCTGGCTAGTCACAGGGATATTGGAAGATTGAAGCTCTACCTAGTGCAGCATTCCAGTGCGATCCATTGGGAGGCTGCCTGGCCAGCCACACATTTCCCAGAGGAAAATGACAAAACAAAAGAGCAAAATGTAGTCTCAGTCTTCCAGCCCACTGAGAACAAACCCAAAAGACATTGAAATGGAAGACACTAGAAGTTGCACAACTGAACTTTCTGAAATGATAGGGAAGTAAAGAAACAACTCCATGAAGCTATAGAGGAGATGAGATTAGAAATAATCTCTCAGGTGAAAAATGAAATGACAAACATTATGAAAGAAATGCTGTGTGTATCTAAAGAAGATCAAGATAAAAATGGAAGAACATAAGAAAATGATGGAAGCTTTGAATGAACAATATAAGAGAGATTTAGAATACATGAAACAGATTCAAAGGGATATTCACAAAATTAAAAATTCCATTTCATGTTGGCAAAACTGCTTGAATGAAGCTGAAGATAGACTCTCAGACCTTGAAGACAGCACGGAAGCTTGTGATCATGAAAGAAAACACCTCTTAAAAATAACAAGGAATGAGGAAACAATAATTCAACAGCTGCAAGATAATGCAAAGAGAAACAGTATGATATTGATAGGTGTCAATGAAAAAGCATGGGTCAGTATGACTGACCTGCAAAGACTATTTGCAGAAATAATAGCAGAAAATTTTCCAAACATGAGAAGACAATCTGATACACAGATAAGTGAGGCATAAAGAACCCCAATTAACCATAACTAAAATAAATCTTCACCCAGACATATAATAATTAAGATATCAGAAATTCAACACAAGAACAGAGTACTAAAACCTGTCAGAGAAAAGAAACAGATCACCTATGAAGGAAAGCCTATCAGAATTATGGCAGACTTCTCAACACAAACCTTCAAGTCAAGAAGAGCTTGGAGTGAAGTATTTCAAATCCTGAAAGAAAACAACTTTCAACCCAGATTGATGTACCCTGCAAAACTATCCTTAAAAATTGATGGAGAAATAATATACTTCTGTGACAAAGAACAACTGAAGAAATTCATGGCCACCAAACCAACACTACAAAGAGTACTGAAAGACACTCTAGAAAGAGACAAATGTAACTACAATCCAAAGAACAATAGCAAAAGGCAACCACTAAGCAGGGCAAACAAACAGAAAAATTGAAAACCAACAACAAAGATAACATGACAGCGATAAGTCAATACATATCAGTTGTATCAATCAATGTAAATGGTTTCGACTCACCAATAAAAAGAAACAGACTGGCAGAATGGATTAAGAAACAAAATCCAACAATATGCTGTGTATAAGAAACACATTTAACTCAAAAGGAAATTCACAGACTAAAAATCAAAGGATAGAAAACAATACTCCATGCAACAGGAACCCAGAAAAAAGCAGGGGTAGCTATTTTGTTTGCAGATAATGTGAACTTCAAACCGAAAATGATCAAAAGAGATAAAGAAGGTCACTACATACTTGCTAGGGGAAAACTTGAAGAGGAAGATATTATAATTATAAATACAAATGCACCAAATATGGGAACACCCAACTATGTAAGACAAATCTTAATAGACATGAAAAACTGAATAAACAATAATACAGTTATAACGGGGGACCTTAACATCCCACTGTTACAAAGAGACAGGTTAACCAAACAAAAAATCAACAAAGAAATAACAGAACTGAATCAAACTTGTGAACAAATGGATCTAGTAGATATGTACCAAGTGTTCCACCCAACAACATCAGAGTGCACATTCTTCTCAGCTGCACATGGCTCTCATTCTCTAAAATAGATCATATACTAGTGCATAGAACATGCTTAAGGAAATACAAAGGAATTGAAATAATTCCATGCATATTATCTGACCATAGCACAATAAAATTGGAAATTAATGACAAAAAACCCACAAGAACCCCCATAAGCATATGGAAATTAAACAGCACTCTTCCAAACAAACAATGGGTCACAGAAGAAATTAAAGAAGAAATTAAACAATATTTACAATTGAGTGAAAATGCAAATACAATTTACCAGAACCTGTGGGATACAATAAAAGCAGTCCTCAGAGGGAAATTTATAGCACTAAACTCTCACATCAGAAAAATGGAAGGAACACACATTAACAACCTAATGCTGCACCTCAAACTTCTAAAAAAAGAACAAGTCAAGCCCAAAACCCAAAGAAGGGAGGAAATTATAAAGATTAGAGCTGAAATTAATGCAATTAAAACTAAGAAAAAAATACAAAGAATTAATGAATCAAAGAGTTGGTTCTTTGAAAGAATCAATAAAATTGATGAACCCCTAGCCAATCTTATCAAAAAGAGGAAAGAAAAAACTCAGATCCACACAATAAGAAATGAAAAGGGTGAAATCACTACAGACCCGGTGGAAATACAGAAGATCATCAATACCTACTTTGAAAACCTTTACTCCCATAGGTTCAATAACACAGAAGAAATGGACAGATTCCTAGAAACCTATGAATTACCAAAGCTGACAAGAAGATGTAAAACTGCTGAATAACCCAATTTTAGCTAATGAAATTGAAAATGTAATTAGAACCTTAGCAACAAAGGAAAGCCCAAGGTCCTGATGGATTCACTGCTGAATTCTACAAGAAATTCAAGGGAGATTTAATGTCAATACTCCTCAACTTTTCAATGAAATCAAAAGGGAAGTAAGTCTCCCTAACTCATTCCTAGAAGCAAGTATTAACCCTAATACCAGAACCAGAGAAAGACCCAACCAAAAAAGAAAATTACAGGCCAATCTCCCTAATGAATATAGATGCAAAAATCCTCAATAAAATACTGGCAAATAGAATGCAACAAGTCATCAGGAAGATTATACACCGTGATCAAGTGGGATTCATCCCAGGAATGCTTGGATGGTTCAACATACGCAAATCAATAACTGTAATATAGCATATCAACAGAGTTAAGAATAAGAATCACATGATCATCTCAATAGATGCAGAAAAAGCTTTTGACAAAATCCAACTCTCATTAATGATAAAAAAAACCCTACAGAAAATCAGAAGAGATGGCCTCTACATCAACCTGATAAAAGCCATATATCATAAACCAACAGCCAACATCTTACTAAATGGACAAAAACTGAAGACTTTTAACCTAAAATCAGGAGCAAGACAAGGATGTCCATTATCACCAGTCTTATTCGATATAGTTCTGGAAATATTAGCCAGAGCAATTAGACAAGAGAGAGAAATAAAAGGAATAAGGATAGGAAAGGAAGAAGTAAAACTATCATTATTTGCAGATGATATGACACTCTACATAGAAGACCCCCAAAAATCCATTGAAAAACTTCTAGATGTAATAACTAAATTCAGTAATGTTGCTGGATACAAGGTCAACACTCAAAAATCAATAGCATTCTTGTACACAAATAACAAACTCACTGAGAGAGAAATAAGGGAAACCACACCCTTCACTCTAGCATCCCAAAATATCTAAGGAATCAATCTAACAAGGGAAGTAAAAGATCTATATAGTGAAATTACATTAGTCTGAAAAAGGAAATTGAAGAGGATTTCCAAAAATGGAAAGATATTCCCTGTTCATGGATAGGAAGAACAAACATCGTGAAAATGGCCATTCTCCCAAAATTGTCATACAAATTTAATGCAATTTCAATCAAAATACCACTTGTGTACCTTACAGAGCTAGAGAAATCATTCCTAAAATTCATCAGGAACCAGAAGAGACCTTTAGCAAAGGTAATTCTGGGCAACAAAGGTAAGGCACAGGCATCACAATCCCCAACTTGAAATTATATTACAAGCTACTGTGATAAAATCAGCATGATACTGGAATAAAAACAGACCTGAAGATCAGTGGAATAAAGTAGAAGATACAGCCACAACTACAAACATCTTTAACAAAGGGGCCAAACGTGCACTGGAAGAAAGATAGCCTCTTTAATAAGTGGTGCTGGAAAAACTGGCTTTCCATATGCCATAAAATAAAACTAGATCCATGTCTATTACACACTAAACTAAAGTCAAAATGGATCCTTTGATCCTGAATATTAGAACAGAGACACTAAATCTGTTGGAAGACAAAGTAGGTAAAAATCCTGACGACATAGGAGTAGGTGGAGTTCATGAACAAAAATCAAACTGCAAGGGAAATACTTCCCAGAATCAACAACTGGGATCTCGTCTTACTAAAAAGTTTTTGCATGTCAAAGGAAATCTCCAACAGAGTGAAAAAATACCTACAAATTGGGAAAATATCTTAGCCAACTGTCCCTTAAACAGTGGACTTCTATCTAAAACATATAAAGAATTTTAAAAAATCAGGCCCCTAAAATTCAAGGACCCAATCCAAAAATGCACATCTGAGATGAATATACACTTCTCAGAGACAGAAATACAAGTGACAAATAAATATATGAAAAAATGTGCAACATCAATGGTCATTCAGGAATTGCAAATTAAAACAACACTGAGATTCCATCTCACTCCAGAAAAAATGGCCAAGATCAGGAAATCAACCAATAATAAATGCTGGAGGGGCTGTGGGGAAAAAAAGAACTCTTCTCCACTGTTCGTGGGAGTGTAGGCTGGTCCAACCACTGTAGAAATCAGTGTGGAGATTCCTCAAGAAGCTAGAATTAGAGATTCCATTTGACCCAGCTATCCTACTTCTGGGCATTATCCCAGAAGGATTGAAAACATCATACCACAGTGATATATGTGCACCTATGTTTATAGTAACCCAATTTGTAATAGTCAAATCTTGGAAACAACCCAAGTGCCCATCAATGAAGGAATGGATAAAAAGATGTGGTATTTTTATACAATGGAGTACTACTCAGCTATCAAGAAAGATTGCATCGAGACTTTTATAAGTAAATGAACATGATTTGAGACCATACTCATAAGTGAAATAAATCGAACTCACATGTGTAAATACTGTGTTGTCTCCCTAGTGTAAGAAACTGAAGAAGTATATAAAATCCAAAATCTACAATAAATACTGTGGAAGGGTAAGAAACTGCTCAAAAAGGAAAAGTAATTGAAACAGGGGAAAGGAGGAAAGACGGAAGAGAAAAGGAAAAAGACATAAATTTGTATATATGTATATATAAGATAGCTAAAATGACCATACTACTAAATGTATTGGAAAAGTTATTGGAAAAGAACAGTTAACACTCAGATGATTACATCACTATTTGTTAATCTAAATAACCCTTTTGAAGGTAGTGATATGCAAATAATTAGCATGTGTGTCTGTTGCATAATATTCACTGGAAACAATAGCTCTTATTCTCCGGATTATGATAATATATTAATAGCAACATTTACCATGAGGTTGGCAGTGTTTTAAACCTGTTTTGAACTGTTTGAAACATTTCCCAGCATTAACTCATGTAATGTTCAATCCTCTGAAGCAGTAATCTTAGCACAAAAGATTGTATTGTCAAATCAGACACACAAAAATTGGACATCCTACCCTACATCAGACTTTACTAATATAGATAACAAGGACAGAAGGAGCAGGCTTATCCAAGAACGTTCCAGGACCACCAGCACTGTTCCTCATCCCTTTTCTGTTGCTTCTGGATTCATTCTGGCATAGATTAATTTGTGAAGGCTACTTAATGTGTGTACCCTTCATAAATTAATTATGAATTAATGATAATTAATTCCCTTATATTACTTACCAAGGAGCTTTTTCAGTAATTACACTTTAACATCTTATACTCAGTTACTAGTTTACATAATATTTTGCTGGGCCATGACCCATAATTACTAGACCCCAGGTTTACTTATCAAAAACAAACAATATGGGTCAGGTACATGCTGTTGAAGGTATTCCCTAGATTAGCACCCTGCATTCGGAAATACAATTAATGTGTTTGTCAGAATGTCTGCCAGTACAGAGCCCGTAGGAAGATTTAACTAGGTGACCCTTTTTCTTTCCAAGGGACCACCCTCAAGGAAAGAGTCAATAGGTTGCAAACATATTCTATCTAAGTAGTTTATTCCCAGGCAGACATTATTACTGTTATTTTAAGGTTGAAGAAATTCAAGCACAAAGAAGTTAAGTTAGCTGCATAAATTCAAGTAGCCAGTAAATGATGGCACCTAGATAAAAATGGTTTATTAAATATCAGTGAGGCACTAAATTGCATAAAACATCCCATGCAGACTCACATTTAATCTCTCAGTAGTTTAAAGTTTGAAACAAGATATTCTAAAATATTCACAAAAAATGTACTTATGTAGCAATACATTGAAAGAGAGTATTATATAAGTTTATTTTTCTCCTGGCATTTCCTTTGTCAGAAATAGCACTACCATGTAATTATAAAAACAAAGATAGAACATGTCTATGAAAATTTCCTCTTCATGCATATATTCAGTACCTTTCTAACAAATCCTGTTTTTCCTTCCTCTTAAATAACTTTGCAGGGCTAGATGTGGTGGAGCACACCTGTAATCCCAGCACTCAGGAGGCTGAAGCAGGAGAATTGGTGCAAGTTTGAGGCCAGCCTGTGTTACAAAGTAAATTTAAGGCCAGCCTGAACTGCATAAAGAAACCCTGTCTTAAAAGACTGTATATATATATATATATATATATATATATATATATATATACACACATAATCTTTGATTTGTTCTACTTTGTCCTTATTTTCTAGTATAAATACTATCATCCCTTTCCTCACCTATTGCAATAATAAATTTCTGGGTAAGAAAGTAGCCCACTCCTGTACTGTTTTAAAAATCTAATCTACTTAAAATGTCATTCTCCTACTTAAAATATATTAAGGATTCTCATTCTTAAAATAGAAACATAAATCTTCGTCATGGTCTGTGAAGCACTGCATGGTCTCTAGTTCCTAACTACATTTCTAGCCTCAGTTCACACTGTGCCTCATTTATTTCTGTGTCCTTCAGCCACACTGGTCTTTTTGCAATTCCTATAATTTCAGCATTTCTTCCTTCCAAGTGGCCTTTGCTTATGAGCTTTTTGGCTCAAATGTCCTCTAATTTTCCTCTCACCTGACTGTTTTTCATTTATTCTTCTGATCTTAGTTCAGTTACTGTTTTCCTTGGCGAAACTGTTTTTCACCTGTTAAGGCCAAATTCTTTAGAATAGGCCCTCAACACCTGGCCTTTAGGTAATTTTACTGAGAAACAGTTAACTGAGAGTCAATTCCACAAATGACCAATTTGCTGACAACAGTTTGGCAACAGGCAATTTGTAGAAGATTAGTTCATCACCCTAATCTAGGAGAGTTCTTTGCAGCTGTCTTTCTGGCAATGTCAGAGACAGGCAGAAGCTGAAGTCTGATGATAGCAAACTCCTTTTAAGAAGCTCACCATTTGTTTACATTGGATACTGCATCTTTGGACATTAGAGAAGGATTTGGCATTTGAAATGTGAAAATATGACAATGACTTTCAGCTGAGACAGTCAAATTTGGGGTTAAAGAGTTGTCATGAAAGAATGCATCAAAAATGTGAAATGAAGATGTCAGGAAATTCTCAGTAATTCAGTGCATTGGTCATTTGGTGAAATAATGATTTGGCAGACCACTATTCATCAAATTGATTTTATAGAAGTTGGGTTTTGGCAAACTGGATTTCAGTTAATTT
Source organism: Dasyprocta punctata (assembly GCA_004363535.1). Taxonomy (NCBI): domain Eukaryota; kingdom Metazoa; phylum Chordata; class Mammalia; order Rodentia; family Dasyproctidae; genus Dasyprocta; species Dasyprocta punctata. Next base: position 7,800 of record RJWM01019689.1, on the reverse strand, counting down.
TCTGTTAGGGAATTCAGTGATTAGTCATTTAGAAAATTGAATTTTGGCAAAATGGCTTTTTGTAAATTGATTTTTGGTAAATTGGCTTTCATATAGTATGATGTAACCCACCTTGTAGTTTTTTTTTTAAATAGCTAACATTTTCCCAATGTTTTCCAGTTGTTGGACTTGTAATGGTTTCTCCCATTTGCTATATGAAAGCACCAAAGAAAAAGAGTAGTATGAATTTTTATTTACCATTGTATTCTCAGTTCCTAGCATAGTGCCTGTCACATAGTAAGTGTTTGATAAATATTTGTAGAATTAAAGAAAAACTAACATTTTGCTAGGGAACAAGCTGGAATAACCATAGATTTCAGGCATCACTGAGTGGAACTTAATTACCAAATATCTAGAGGAACTGATTAGGAAGTAATTGCTTAAAGTAGTCCATATGAATGCTGTATGTATAAAATGGTTCCATTTTAATCTTAGTAATAACAATAATAGCTAACCTTTGTATATCACTTTGTGCCAGTTTAATCCTTGCAGCAAATGCAGGGGTTAGATTATTATTGTTATCTTCATTTTACAGATTTAAAAAAAAAAACTTGAGTCTTAAGTGGGATAAGGAATTTGTTCAAGGTCATTAGTTGCCTGAACACAAGCAGACTGGCTCCAGCATTAGCCAGCATGTTACAGCTCTGTTGATTCAAGAAAATTTTAGTCAAAATTATGTGGTAGTGTTAATGAGTACTGGGATGCATTGGGGTTCCTTTCAGGATTTGTCTTATTCAAAGAATTGGAGAAGACAAGCAAAGAATGCAAAGGTTTTATGTTTATTAAAGGTAAAAGCAGGGAGAAAAGAAGGGAGAAGTGTTCTGAAAAGAACTGCTCAGCAGACCGAATGAGGGCCAGTTAAAGCAGGAAAAGAAGTACACCCTGCAGAGGGCAGGCCAGACCAGTGAAAAGGCTCACAACTGCCATGAGCTTAATGGCCACCATCTTTTATGCCCCCCTTACGACATCAAATCTTGGCCATCCTATCGAAAACCTGCTTGAACTTGTGCCAGAAGAGTTGAGGACAGCATTCTCTGATTAGTATCAGGTGCAGAGCTGGAAAGCTCAGCACATGTGTCCTGGCCATGATTGACAGATCATGCCTGCTTGTACAGCCAGTTTGCCACATCCTAACTTCCTGCTGAGTGACATAAATCCCCATAATTCATTAAGGATTGCTGAAAATGTGGATGTCACTGTCCACATATAGCTACTTCTAGCTGAAAGGGACTGAAGGCCCTACATACTGATGATTATGTGCTCTTTACCTTAGGATGTTTTATGAACTGAGGAAAACCTGTCAGAAGACAGTGAAAAAAGAGAACTGTTAACTGCCTGTTCAGTGAGAGAGAGCTGGGTTAATTTGTCAGGAGAGTAACTTTGGGGACACAGAGTTCAAATATGAAAAGGAGAAGGTCAAATTTCCCTGCTTCCTGTGGAGGCAAAGAGGTACATTAGGCTACTAGCACCCATTTATAGTGATTGTACTTATCTGCACTCGGAGCAGAACTGGTGTCTCACTTTTTGAAGAGGAGCCTCAGGTCTCCCAGAGGTTGTCAGGAGTACCTTTTTTCTTTTGTAGTCTTTTTCCTCAGACATTTCAGGTGGAGATGTCTTTATCTTAGAAAGGTGACTCTAGCTATCTATCTCTGCCACCTTTACTGCTGTGAACAGGGGCTCCTCTCTTTTGGGTTTTATTGGTCTGCAGGAGTCCCTTCTTTTCAAGGTCTCCAGGGCAGATGCTAGGTGGTATCCCTGGGATGGTAACTGGCAGGATTTTGTTTTCATGTAGTTAGATACCCTGTTGTACTTGACCCAGAATCTTGTGGTCTGTGGGTCTACTGCTACATCAGAAGATAGAAGAAGCCTCCCATATAACATCTTGAATGAGCTCCTATTTAGTTCAGTTTTGGGAGGGTGTTTTGAATCCTCATGAGGGCTATTTGTAATAATCAGAGCCAAGAATCATACATGACTTGGCAACATGTTGCCAGAGGTCACTTTAGGGTTTTATTTGCTCTCTCAACCTTTCTGGAGCTCTGAGGTCTTCTTGCAGCATGGAGATGATACTTTATTCCTAATGCCTTTGCTACCCGCTGAGTTGTTTGAGAGGTAAAAGAAGGTCCCTTGTCATTCTGGAGGGACTAGGGTAGTCCAAACTAGGGAGCAGATTCTTCGAGGAGCACTTTGACTACCTCCATTACCTTCTCTGAATGGGTATGGAAGACCTCAATTCAGCCTGTAAAGGTGTCAGTTAGGACTAATACCTGTTTAAACCCCCACACGGTGGCATGTGGATAAAGTCTAATTGCCAGACCTCCCCAGTATATGTCCATCTCCTTTGTACAGGTTCCAATAAAGAGGTAGTTTGGACTTGCCAGAGTTATTATAAGCACAGGGTGTGCAAGCTTTGCAGACCTGTTGAGTGGTCACTACTTGTCAGCCTTGTGAAAATTCGACCTTTTTCCATGTAGCATTTCTTCTCATATGGAAAAGATCATGAAGGGTTTTTATAGCCTACCAGTGTGTCTCCTGAGGAAGGACTAGTTTTCTAGATACAATGAGTCCCTTTTTAATTCTCCCTTGTCCTAAGACCCTTCGTGACCCACTCATGAACACCCAGTAGCATGGTTTCCTAACCTACTAGGTATTTATTAATCTAGTGAATTTGATAGATGTTGATTAGTGGTCACACTGCCTTTTGACTTTTTTTGTGTGTAATAGAAGTAAAAGTTGTATACTTCATTCCATTTCTATATGGTATTAGTAATGCTGCTTCATTGACTTTGTGGTTTAATCTGTGAAGGAACAAATCTTGATCTTGCAATTTCTATTTTCTATAACTTTTTAATAACACAGCCCAAGATAGGATTATATTGCAAATGAAATTGTTTTCCAAGAAAGCAGCAAAGAAGACATTAGTTATTCCATAAGATTTGGTAGACTACAGAATCATTTCAATGCAGAACTGGCTAATTCAGTTATAAAAATAAGGTTCTCTGAATATTTCTTTAGATTTCTTGAGTTGACAAGACTGTTTTGTTTGCTTTTTAAGGGATAAACAACATTTTTTTTTGATTACATGACTATAATGTAATTCAATAGATAATAATGAAAATGCTGCTGTATGCAATTGATTTTTCAGAATATGTTTTAAAGGTTGATTAAAATTTGTTCTAATTATACATTTTTAGAGTAATTATTTTACTTCGTTAAACTAACCCTTTTCCTTCTTTGGGGGAGCATTTTTCCAGTCCAATTAATATAGATCAGCAGGTTGGTTAGATTTCAACTAAGACAAGCCAAGTGTTATGGCAGAAGACTATACGATAGGCAAACATCTAAAAAATCAGCATTTGTAAATATGAACAAATTAGTTTATCCTTGCCTGTTAGATTAAGAAGTGTTCCCTTTCAACTCCTGCCTGTTAGATTAAGAAGTGTTCCCTTTCAACTCCTGCTGCAAGATTTTTTCCCCAATAGAATAGGATCACAGGATTTGGTGCTTTTATCAAGTTTTCTATATCAAATGATAACTATTTTTCCAAAATGACTTAAACTTACTCAAAGTTTTTGTAGTTGAATTCTTTGGTTAAAATTTTAAATTATTAACTAAATTTTCTTTCATGCTGCAACATCTTCATTCTCCAAAGTTCTTCAGATTGCTGATAATTCAGAGTTTTAAATGTGTTTATCAAAAAGTTCAGTACTACCTAGATATTCCTAATGGGCTTCCTTTGATATTGAGGAAAGTTATAAACATTAATTTTCTTTATGTTATGGGTTATTAACAAAGAATCAAAAACTACAAGATTTCAATAAATGATCTTAACCATTTGGGTGGGATAGGCCAAACAATGGATATGAAAAATATTTACTGTGGAGAAAGTTTGCCAGTATTTGGGAAGTGTGATTTGTGTCTGAAAGTTGATCACAGGTCTTTTCTTTGCCATTGACTTGATGCTAACTTCCAGGTAGATCAAATTGGGGATACTTTCCCCTTCCATATATGATCAACTAAAATTCTATAAAATATTCACTTCATAGTTTTTTGCATTTCTAATCTATGTTGATATGTTTTAGGTCAGACTCTTGGGCAGTGTTATGAAGAATGGGCTGATAAGGGACACGACTGGATACAAGATCAGTTTGGAAGCTTTTGCAGATATATTAAGATGGCAGTCAAGAAAGGACAGAGACTTGAACTAATATAATACTAATGTGATGATGTTAATGAAGTAATATATATTGATTGAACTCTTACTCTGTGTTATGTGCTATACAAGTAATTTTTCATTTGGTATTCATCACAGGAATGTGCTTCAGCTCAAACATAAGACCTTGTGCATGCTAAACATGTACCCTATTACTGAACTCCACCCTCAGTCACTAATCCCTAAGTTACAGAAGAAAAAGTTGAGGTCAAGGAAAGTTAAGTAACTTATGTTTTATGTTATTGAGTCAGCAAGTAGTAAATTGAGTTCTATGTTATTTAGTCAGCAAGTAGTGATTTGAGTCCAGGGTCTGGTCCACCATACAACAGATGAAGGAGTTTGCAAAGTAGAACTTTCCACCTTCTTTGATACTAGAGCTTCCTTTCTGGCCAAACTCAAAATGTTTTAAATCATTCTGTTGAACTCTTTGCTCATAGATCTGGCTAAAAGCCCAAAACAGTAGCTATGTCACTGCCTCAACATTAGACTGCCTTGAAATTTCATCTAAAAGATTAGTCTGCCACACTTAGCCTCAGGCAGTCACTATATGAGAGAAAAATGCAGACAAATTTTCAATCAAAGCACAACACACATGGTCTGGCATCCAACAGCCAATGCAGTCATTCTTCCCAGAAGAAACCTGAACCTGGTCTTTATCAGCAGCATTTCTATCAGCATTCTGCTCTTCTGAGCTCTGACCAAAATCTCGCATCAAGTACAGCTTAAAGCATTCCAGGGCCACTTTTCCAGCTGGAATCTCTGAACCCTACACAAGCCTATTCCAAAATTCTCCTAAACTGCATGGTTAGTTGCAGTCACATCAGTGACCCCACTTCTTGTACCAAACTTTGTCTTAGTTACTTTTATCATTGCTGAGATAAAATACCCAACTCCACAAGTTAGAGAAAGAGAGATCTATTTCATTTCACAGTTTGCAGAGGTTTCAGTTTGTAATCAGCTTGCTCCAAGGCAGGGTGTTATGGAAGATGGCAGTGCAGAGGACAAACAATTCATGGCATGGCGGGGAGGCAGAAGAAAGCAACCAGAAAACTGGATTCTCCCTTTTATCCCTTCTAGGCTACCTGTCTATTGGGTGGTGTCATTGACATTCAGGATGGGCCTTCTTGTTATTCATACCCAGAACTAGGTTAAACCAATCAGTGGACTAATTTGGTAATCATGTTCCACCTCTGAAAAACCCCACCAATAACCAGATGAGGCTTTGGGGTACATCTAGATATAAGCCATGACATGTAAAATTTTTATATATCTATATCTATATCATATAAAATGGAGGCTCCAAATACTAAACTGGCTCCTACTGGCAGTTTCCAGCTACACATAGTTTCCAGCTAGTCACCATTATGTTTCAACAAGGCTTGATAACCATGACATGGGCTATGTAGTCTTAATAACTTGGTAAAATTTGTTTCTTCTTGCCTAGAGACTGTCAAACTGCAAGTAGTTATGCAGATGGAGCCAACAGTAAATGTACTGCACTAGGCCAGCTTTGAAGAGAGAGCCCATAACTTCCCCACTAGTATGACTTCTATTGTGGGCCCTTAGATTGGCCCTCTAGAGAACATTCCTGACTGCTTCCCCACCTACACTAATCCCTCTCAGCACAAGGAAGTTAGATCGGTCATCGTCTATCTTCCCTAATAGCAGTTAGAGATACTTCTTCAGAGGGAGAAATGTAAGACATAGTTTAGCTACTTAGTTTATAAATAGGTAGCTGAGGGAGGCTTAAAATGGAGTCAGGTTGATTAGCCCCACTGATAGAAATTAAGGAGGAACAGACAATAGGACTTTGAGCTTGGAAAGGAATTCCTCAGGTAGAATGGAACGCACTAAGTAAACATCTCCCTATATCCAGGACTGAGTTCCGAGAAATTTAAAAGTGTAGAGTAACCAATTTTCTTTTAAATTCAGTTTCCTTTAAACTGTGTGTGCTGAGTACCTGTTTTAGAGAGTCTGAGTCTCAGTTGGTCATGTTAAACTCTTCGGACCACCTTTAACAGATGATCACTGGACACTGGGCAGATCCCTGCACTCTGCTTATCTTTAAGAGTACATGGATGCACTTTGGGACCATAATGTTAAGTGACATATGTGAGACATATAGGTTTAAATATCATACTGCTTCTTTTATGTGAAAAACCAAACTATAAAGAGCAAAATAAAAGATAACAGAAAGTAAGGCAATAGGTAGTCTTCAAATGGGAAAGGGATCAAGAAGTGTAGGGGGGGCAGGAGAAGATAATGGGATGAAAGAAGCATTGAGAAGTGTTATGTTCCACCTTCCCACAGAGAATGTAGTCATTATGTACTTCAAACGTGTACTAATAAGAATTAAAAACTGATTTAAGGTAAGATTCTGGACAAAGAGCTTATGTTGGGAAAACTAATTTTGAGACCCCTCCCAACTAGCAGGAACATTCTTTCTTCTTAAGCTTCCAATAAATATTCCTCTTAACTACCTTCTTTTGCCCAAGATTTCATTCTTTGACTTCATGAGACAGCATCCTCGTTTGCACAGTGGCAATATCACTTGTGATAAACAGCCAGTCTGATCAAACCTCTCAAGGGAAATTGAGAAATGTGGCATGCAGTACAGAAATTAGAATTCTGAGTTAATAGTGATGGCAAAATTGAAACAGAATCCAAATAGAGTCATAAAAATGTTGCTTAGTAACATGGAGGCCGAGTTGGTTCAGGAAACCATTCCTTTCATTTGTAATTATGTTTTGTGTTTGTTTCCATCATTGCAACCTTTAATAAAACATGGAACATAGGGAGTAGAGATAACTCCTAAAAATAGTTCTACTAACTTTTTTGAATCATTGCTTTTTAGTTAGGTGCCCTAAGAAGGAATAGTTCTTGGGGCAAGTTTCATTGTATTCATTAAAAAAACTTTGTAAAAATTTTTAAGTTAAATCTTTTTAGAGGGCAAAATTAACGTTTGATTTACTTGGGGTATTTAAACGCTGAACAAAGTCTTAACCCTCAGCCAAATTCTTTATCTTAGACTATTTACACTATTAATGACATTTCCCCCAGATACATTTGCAAGTGCTAATATACTGTAGGAATTCTCTATAATTTACATTTAAATGACTAGCTGTAGGTTATCAAAAATTAGAATCTGACCCAAAGATATATTGTATTCAAACAGACCATCAGTATGCAATTATCATTTGTTTTCTGCCATTACCCATAAATAAATTTTCATGCTTCTGTAGACTTTTATAGCTCATGCATCCCTGTGGTGCTGATAAATTTTCACATATTGTAAATTTGTAATAAATTTTATGATTGACAATAAATTATAGAATAGTAATAAATGAGACTAGGTTAGTGAAATGAATAACAAAGTAGGAACAGACAAATGGATAGCTTAATAAACATCTTTTCCAATTTCACTTTGAATGGGATTAAGTTTTAGGAAAATAAATTTGTATTAGAAAATGAAAAGTTAACTATCTTTCCATAGTGCTCTGTGGGAATAAAAAGTAGACACAAAACACAGTCCTGAATGGTCAACATAG
>RJWM01019688.1:0-38562 GCA_004363535.1 Dasyprocta punctata | reverse complement strand
CCTAACTTCTTGAGGAATCTCCACACTGACTTCCACAGTGGCTGCACCAGTCTACACTCCCACCAACAGTGGAGAAGAGTTCCTTTTTCCCCACAGCCCCTCCAGCATTTGTTGTTGGTTGATTTTTTAATCTTGGCCATTCTTTCTGGAGTGAGATGGAATCTCAGTGTTGTTTTAATTTGCATTTCCCGAATGACCACTGATGTTGAACATTTTATCTTTTGTGAATTCTTTAGTTGCACGATAGTGGCTGCCTCCATGTTCTGAATGAATTAAAAATGTTCACCTTTCATGGTCTTTTTGACTTTGGGAAAGATCCAAAAGGTGTACAGTGACAGATCTGGTGAATAAGTGATGAGGACACCTTGTGATGCTTTTGCAAACCCTCTTTTCTGTTGGGCGGCATCCTGCAGCAGCATTCACTGTAGTTTTGATTGCATCTCATGCGGACACTCATGAAAGAAAACTTCCAGAACTGCTTCAGAAAATAGCAAAAAATGATAGGATGAAGGTGTTCAAATTGAGAAGGATTAATGGCAATGTGTCTTTTACTGTAATAATTTTTTTTGAGACAAGGTTTCATTATGCAGTTCAGGCTGGCCTTGAACTCACTTTGTAGCCTGGTTGGCCTCAAACTTACAGCAATCTTCCTGCCTCAGCCTCCTGAGTGCTGGGATCACAGACACACACCATCATGCCTGGTCTTGTAATAAATGTTTTTGTTTAAATATTCACTACATATTTTGATCACTCCTTATAGTTTGCCATTGAATGATATACCTGAATTCATTCTGCAGGTGATGGATAGTTGGTATACTTCTAATCTAAGGCAATTATAAGAGCCACATTAGTTTGAATGTTTTGCCTATTTCTTATAGTGTGTATTGCATGTGTTTTTGTAAGATACAAACCTCATAGAAGAATTGTGAGGTCAGAGGAGGATGCATCTAACTCCAGTTGCTTCAAATAATGCTAAGTTACTTTCTAAGAGCCAGAACTCTTAACTGTAATATCAAACTGCCTTGCCAAAAGTATGTGCTAGATAATAGAATCTTTTAAAGCAAAATACCAAACACAAGGAGAGGATTGCATTAACTGATATCAGAGGCCAGGAATCCAAGTGTGTGTCTCCTGGAATCTGCATCTCCCCATGACACACATCAGCTCTGAACCCAGAAAAAGCTGAAATCAGCTGCCCTGGAGGGTTTCAGGGAATGCATCTTTCCCATCCAATGCTCTGTCTGGATGACTTGTGCTGACAATGCAGGGGGACAGATGTTAACTCTTATTTGGACTTTATCTCTTGACTAGTTCATTACATCCTGCCCATAATGACATCGAGGAATAGTACAGGAAGGTGGCACAGAACTCTCAATGCTATCTCAGTGGCCCTGGGTGGCCCTCCCTGGGTTTCCCTTTTGCTTTCCTGAGACTTCTGGGGGCTTGAAATTGTTGCTGTGTCCGTGTTCTCTTGGGGACTGTTCAAGTACACACCCCTTCTACTTTTATCCCACAATATTCTCAAGTGGACTCCACTGGACTTACTCTGAATGACCGGGAAACCTCTTCATTATTCTACCCAATATGTTATCTAGGGCTGTTTACAAATCCAAGGATTCTCTTGCCAAATGTACAGCCTGTTCCCCAGGCTTTCATGTTATAATGAAATGAATAACAAGAAAGACATCTTAATATCCTCTTCTGCTGGAAAGTGAGATTTTTTTTTTGCTCCCTCCCTCTAATGGATAAATTAATATCATCAAACATTCTGAAAAGATATTTTATGAAAGCATCTTTCCTGCCAAAAGAAAAAAAGTTGCAGTATAAAACTAAAGAAATTTGTTTCAACTTGTTAAAAGCTTTATTCTCAGCCATGAATTCAGTTCCCATTTTTTTCCCTTCAATTAATTTCACACTAATCCATTTCTTTATCAGGCGTTGGAGTGAATGCCTGCTGAGTGAGTGATGAGGATGGAGGCCATGGAGGTGTTTGGCTCTGTAATTTCATCCTTGAATTTTGTGATTACTAACAGGACAACTTTTTTAATTTGCTCTTTTGTCTGGATTCCCTGGCTGACAATCTGCTCGGTGAGCTCGGCTTTTTAATCAATCACCTACATAATCAAATGTCACTGGCTATCTGCTCCGTGTAATTACTTTTGCAATTAAAAATCAACCTCAAGTTGCCTCATCTAATTAGAGGGATGGGCAGATTTTCATCTAGATTGATTTTTTAATAAATATTGACTTAAAATGCCATAATCTCATCATATTCTTTCATTTTCTTTGTACCAAAAATCAAACAAATGGAAGAATTAGCAAGCAGAAGGAATCGTGGGACTTCAAAAGCTTCTGCTGGTTCAGATGCACAAAACTATGCTTTACAGAAGCCCAGATTAGCTTGCCTAGTAACAACACTCAATAGCTTCCACCTTTTATTGGAAAAAAGAACAAAGCAATTCAACGATTGTATTTCACACTAACATTGTTGCAAGCCTGTAATTCTAAGAGCTTCAAATTTCATTTATTGTGCTGCCAAGGACAATCATTTCTATGAATGTTATTATTTCATTTAAAGCAATCCCACACATGCTGCTAGAATTTTTAACATTAGTATAAAATATATGTGTTTGGTGTTAGAATCAACTCTGCTGAGTTTTCTCAAATATACAAATGCCACTACAGTCAGATAATTTCTTCATTTTTGCTGCCTTGAATCTTTTATGTGTTGTAATTAATACATTGTCAATAACACAGTTCGTTGCTTTTTCAGTTGTAGTGGCTGATGTTGAACATGGAAAATCCACAATCTGGTAAGGGATTACCTACAGAAAAATAACACATCTTGCTCAGAGAACAATTGTCCCAAGATGAAATGTAATGGTATCTTGTGTGCCTGTTCTAAAAAAAAAATCTTGTCAGTGACCCTGACAGAATTCCATTTAAACCTCAGTTGATTGGAGAGATGATGAAGAGGTAATAATGCTTCTAGCACCCTTGCTTTATTCTGACACAAAGGAGGAACGTCTGACACCTTATGCATTCACATTACAAGGGAGGAATAGGGAATTGTCCACATCTGACTACAGAACTCACTTTAAGGTTCAGAAAAAAAAGTGATAACCAAGACAAGTTGAACTTTTGACTTTTATTGGTGGCAAAACAAACAAGGAAATAAAGACAGACCCAAACAAAAGAGCCAAGGATAATAAAGAAGAGAGCCTTGATTCTGCACGGGCCTCCCTGTATGAGCCAAAGCCATTCCTGCCTGGGGACATTTCATTTGCAACTTCAGCCCTATGGTCAACTCAATTCAATTCATGTACAAATTGTATTTCCCAAAAGAATACCCCATAGTCTAATGTGCCCATAAAACACTGACCCCCAAAGCAAGAAATTTTTGGTCAAATTGCTTTCAAAACACAATCTCTACCTCCTTGTTGGATAAAAACAATGTACACACTGCAGTGTATGCTAGAAAGTCTCTGAGAAGTCCTTTAATAAAGAAGACTACCTCAGAACTGATCAAATTTATTTATCTATAGATTTTCTATTTATTTGTTTAGTTCTTTATCAGGTACCATGTAGAAACACTATGTTAGTATACGCTTTGGGAAATGCTGGCATGTAAGTATGCTTGGAGATAAAGCTTGTCTTCTAGAATGTCACTGATTATGTTTTCTAAGTGTAAAAGAATGTCAAGCACAATGAAATATAGTTATTACCAATGACCTATTGAAAATGAGAGAGGTAGTGAGAGATCCTGGGTTCAGTGTCACTAGGTGTTGTCTGTGATTCTGGCCAGAGGGAAATGCTGCAAGTATGTGTTCTGGCATCCCAGAGCATGGTGCACATTGAAGGAATTGCTGAGATATCTAGGATCATTAATTGTGATATGTCAACTTGCCTTGAGGAGGGACTGCATAGGAGATTAAAACTCTGGGCAAATCTGTGGATGATTGACATTTAGGCCACCAAATTGAAGGGAAAGATCCACCCTGACTCTGGGTGGCACTAACCAATAGTCTTGAAGCCTGGATGTAATAAAAAGGAAAAGAAGGAAATATTCTTTTTTGAGAAGAGCTCCAGTCTTTGCCATGACCTTTGGATACTGGTGTCCAATTTCTTCAGTCTTCCTAACACAGACCTTTCAGCCTTCTAATGCAGACTCAAACCCATGATTCTATGATGAGTTTTCAAGTCTTCAACCTTTGACTGTCTGCAGGTCATCTGGTTCTTTAGCAAACAGATGACCATTTTGAATTCTTTCATTTCTGCTCCTATATACAGCCATTGTGACTCTTCTATCTCTAATCCTGTAAACACACCTAATAAATCCCTTTTGTACAATTATATATAAATTTTATATTGATTCTGTTCCTCTATAGAACCCTGAGTAAAACGGTACCCACTGCTATGTTGAGGAAGAATGAAACTTATAAAGGGCTTGAGGAATTAATAGAAAGAGGAGATGAGAAGAGATGAGAGTTATATGAACTGATATTTATTGAACATTTACTATGTGGTTGGTACCATGCTACATGTTCTACCTGCCTCTTTTCATTTAACCAGCATAACAGCTAATGACGCAGGCTTTGCTTGTATTATTAACCTCCCCATTACATAGATTAGGAAGATGACATTTTGAGAAGTGATGTGATTGTGAAAGTTCACCACATTGGAAATTTGAATGGTTAAATTCCAGACCAGTGCCTCAAAGATAACAAACACTTGGACTTTGAGCCACTTCTTCAGGGCATAACCTATGTAGAGACTGCTAATACGTAGGAGAAGGATTATGCTGTTGTGAAAATAATAACCACTGGGACAAGGTGCATTAGTGTCTGTTGCTACCATAATTCTCCATATAGAATCATTTTGAAACTCTCTGTCTTGAGCAATGAGCATTTCTCTAGTTTCTCAGTCTGTTGGTTAGGGTTAGGGTTAGGTTATAGTTCTTCTGGTCTTCTCTAGTTCTAAAGTTGAGTCTGAGATCAAGTGTGGGTGGACTAGGGAAATTGTAGATCTTGGTTGGCTCTCTACCATGTGTTTGGATCAGTTGGCTTTGGCTAGGCTAAAATGACCTTGGCTTGGACAACTAGGGCAGCTCAACTCTGCTCCATAAGTCTCACCTCTCACAGGTTGGCCTGGGTGTGTTCTCATGGAAATGGCATAGGAGCAAGAGGAAATGCAGAAATATGTATGCATATTTCAAACCTCTGCTTCTCTGAGGTTTGAGAACAATTCATTGACCAAAGAAAGTCACAGAACTGAGCAGAGTCATGGGAAAGAAAAGACCGTAGGTCCAAGGAAGGCAAAAATCCTACTACGGAAGGACATGTGCAACTGGAAAATCTAAGTCATAGTTTTCCAGCACTCAGTGCACCAGACACTGGATGTCTCATCTATGCCATTCTAGGGCCCTCACTCTGTCTCTTATCCTGGACTCCTGTGAGGTGGGGCATCAAGGGCCATTGGCTCATAGGGTCTGTCTTCCAAAAGATCACGTGGCAATTGGAAGCCCAGGCATCCAAGGTGACTTATATACTTACCTGTCTCAGGGAAGGTCAGAGAGGGCTTGTGCATAGTGAATGGGTCACCTTTGGAGGTGGCCTTGGTGCCCAGAAATCTGCTTTTCTCCCTGAACCTCTGTTGGAATTGGGTTGCTGACAGAGGTCTAACTCCAGGCTCCACAGCTGATCCACTTAGGAGCCAGGGCAAGACTGTTGCACACATCCCAGGGAACAAACTCAGATGCCAGCAGGAGACTAGATAAATGAAGATCAGTTCTTTCAATGTAGGCACACTTTTGTTCATATATAAATTACAGAGAAGTATTCTTGAACTCAATATGCAAATATGTCCTCTGCTGTTTTTCTTAAAATGTGGTTCTTTCTTGGTTTAGATTTTTTCTTTCTTTTTTTTTGGTCTTTTTGAGACAGGGTCTCACTATGCAATTCAGGCTGGTCTTGAGTTCACTTTGTAGCCCAGGATGGTCTCAAACTCTCAACAATCCTCCTGCCTCCGTCTCCCAAGTGCTGGAATTGCAGGAGTGCACCACCAATCCCAGCTTAGATTTTGTTTTCTTACTTTTGTCAGCATTATGGTTACAGAGATATATTTCCTCTATTCAAAAGAAAGAAGAAAGAAAGAAAGAAAGAAAGAGTCAACAATACGAATATGAGGAGGAATGACTAGTTTTAGTTGATCGAGGTATTGGGAATGTGGTAGGCAGTGGTGGAGATTATGGAAACCGAAAAACGCTCAGTCTACGAAATACACTTGCATGAGTCATTGTCATGGCTCTAGGTCTCAAATTGGACTAATGGGAGACATTGTCACGGGCTTCAGGTCTTTAGCTGAACTCATGCAGAATATTGCCATGGGCTCCAAGCCCTCAGCTGGATTCTCTAGCTCTTTAGTGTGTGGCCAGATTTCCTGTACTTCCTGTGTTGGACTCTGGGTGACTATCATAAAATAATACTATAAATTATGTGTCCTGTATTGTCTTGATCTCCTTGCAACCCCTGACTACAACAGTCTACCTGAACCATATGTCTGCTTCTGGCTGCGGCACCTCCAGATAGGTGGAAATGTGGGTACCACCTGTCATAGTGCTCTGGGCCTTGTGCATGTTAGGTAAGAGCTCTACCAGTGAACTACTCCCCCAACCCTTTTCATTTTGAGACACATCTGTCTAAATTGCCTGGGCTGGGTTCAAAATTGTGATTCTTCCGTCTTAGCCTTGCAAGTAGCTGATATTATGGGCATATTCCACCACGCTCAGCTACAAATGTGAATTTGGAGGGGGAACTCTTGTGTAGTAACTTGCTGTTCATGAAAAGAACATGTGAACTGGGTGTGGTAGTACGCACCCATAATCCCAGCACTCTGGAAGGCTGAGGCAAGAGAATTGCAAGATCAAGCCCCGCTTGAGCAATTTAGCAAGACTTGTCTGAAAATTAAAAAGTAAATAATAAAAAGGCAGTAGGGATGCAGTTCAGTGCAAGGGCACTGGGTTCAATCTCCAATACTAACAAGTTTATTTTTCAGCCAAAGGAGATTCATCTGTGGGCCAGTTCCAGCTGATATGTCATTGACTTTCAGTCTTAGGTCAGAAGTAATGCCTCCTTCACAAAGATGGGGAAACTGAGGCCCAGCAATTAGAAGAGACCTGCATGAGGTCAAAATCATCCATTTTAGACTAAACTGGAGTCAAACTCATTAGTGTACCTTATAGTCTCAAGGCGGCCATTACCTTCCCAGCCTCCATTCTGGTGGTTCTGTCCTTCCTGTTTCCCAGGCACCACACAAATGGGCTTCTTCAGTTTTCTTTAGTCCTCAGCTGGACGGTTCTTTCAGCCTGGAATGCACTTCTGGCTTTGGTCAAGTGTCACAGTCGTTTGTACACCTTTCCTTTTTCTTGGGGTTCTCATGCATTGGTCTTATGGCATTTCCTGCTCTGGGCTTTAATGTTTTAATCACTTATTTATTGGTACTTGTCTGAGTTTCCAGAAGGCAAGGACCCCAGGGATTCCTAGAAGACACATAATAGGTACTCAATAAATGCTTATGAAACAAACAGAGACATAAGAAAGAGGATAATGATGGGGCATGTGACTGAAACAGACAAGTCCTGGCCCCTAAGTCAGCATCCTTTATGACACACATCACCATCAGAACTTTCACAAGGGCAAAAAACAACCTTATGTAGAATTAAGAGGCAGCCGCACACAGGGGTTGAGAGAGTAACAGTGTGGGTTCAGGTGCCAGCTCTGTCATTTATTAGTGATGTGATAATGAATGAGTTGTTCAACTCAGATACTCAGGCAGTCTTGTCCATAAAATGTGTTGATAGTAGGACCAGCTTTAAGTGGGCTGCAAGGAATAAAGAGGACAATGGATATAAAGCATTTGACATACAATGTCTGGAACGCAGTAGGTGTTCACCAAATACTAGCTAATACCATGATTAAAAAGAGAAGCGAGATCCCAGCACTCGGGAGGCTGAGGTAGGAGGAGCGTTGTGAGTTCGAGGCCGGCTTGGGCTACAACACGAGCGCAAGGCCGGCCTGAGCTACATAGTGCGACCCTGCCTCAAAAAACTAGGGCCGGGAGTTTGGCTCAGTGGCTCAAGTGCCTGCCCTGGCAGCTGTGAGGTTGTGAATTCGATCCCTGGTGCCGCAAAAAAAAGAGAAGTAAGGGGGCCAGGGATATAACTCAGCGGCACAGTGTCTGCCTGGTAAGTGCAAGGGTGTGAGTTTGATTCCCAGTACCATACAAAAATAAGTAAATAAAAAATTTAAAAAAGAGAAGTGAAATGACTCTTCTCCTGTAATTCTCAGCCTGCTCATCACCCCCACCCCAAACAAACAACCAAAACAGCAACAGGAAGCATGGAGAATTCCAAAGACTCACAGGATCGTGAAGAGAACCCAGGGTTTGGGGGCTCTAGCCCAGTCCTAAACCGTCTAGTCTCTCCTTCTCCTTCCCCTGCTTTGAAGCAAAACTGGGTGAAATGAGCAGCCTCTCTTGCAGCCATGACTTGCTCTGTGGGACTTTTTTTGTGTAAGCCTTAGCAAACACATCCTGAAAATACCTGAACTAATGCTCAATATCATCCAGGGTCTGAGGATTGGCAGGCAGCTTGGGCTGCAGAAGTGGGATCCTTAGTATATTTTCATATCTCTCCTGTCCAGAAAAACACACAGCTTCTGCAGGGTCTCAACTGACCATCACATGGGAGCCCAAGATCAGCCTCAGAAGGGAGCCAGCCCCTCTGCTGAGCAACTTTCGCGAACTAACAATGATGCACCTGTGTACCTAACTGTGATCATTTAAGCGTTCAGTCCAATCTGAGAAAATGTTCTCCTCCAAGATTCAATTATGGCTCTTTAATAATAACAACAAGAGCAATAATGACAATAGTTGATTTTCTCTCATTTAAATATTACATATTGTGAGATAATCCTTCAATTTTAATTTATAACCAAATATATGTGCCGATGAAGAAAGGCTTTGAGTGTTTCAATATGATATTTTAGTTGCATTTACATTGGGAGGAGGATTTGTGGCAAGCCAGAGGATTAAATCCCATGAAATCATTATACAAATTTCAAAATGTCAAGTACTCTGATAGAGATTATGATTTTATCTTCTTATTTTGACAGGAAACCGTGTGTGGCCACCTCTGTCTTAGAACAAGTGAGGGAGGGAGGCCAGGGGAGACCAAATCAAGATAGAAGAGCTTGCAAGTTTCCTGATCAGCTGTCTTTTCATTCTGCTCACTTGTACAACAGAGCGTAATAGACATTTTCCTTTGCACGAAATAATAAGAGCAGTACTTATCGCGCAGTGCCTCCAGCCAGTGGCAAAAAGAAATTAGAAAAGTCCAATGAAGCTGAGAAGTAATTAATCATCATACAGTGGGGCCTGTCAAATCAGAAGGGTCCTTCCAGCTGATAATGTTCCCCAACTCAATTTAGACTGATAGAAATTAGAATTTTTTTCCCCCTCTGGCAAAACAAAAAAACTAGAGTTAGCAAAAACGTGGCCAACTGTTGGCTCTCTTGACTGCCTGACCCATTTACGGTGATGTCTGCAGCAGGTGTAACTCAAGCCAAAATTGAAGCAACATCTTTTATTCCTCAAGGCAAAAGAAATCAAAACTATATTGTTTAAGCACCCCTCCCCTTTTTTCTCTCTCCTCCGTAGCTACCATATAGCCTTAGCTTGAGAAGAAAAATTAAACTTCGGTTCTATTGATCAAGTTGGTTGATCTCCCCACAGAGCAGAGGGGAGAGAAGCATTTACCAAGTTCTGTAATGAGTCTGGACTCTTCAGAGATCAAGTGAAATAAATAAAATGGGTTCAGTAGGAGCCACTGAGAGTTTTTGGCAGAGAAAAGTGGGTTAACAAGGTGCTGTCAGGTTCTTGAGTCCCAGGGGAGAAGACTGTACCCGCCCAAAGAAAGACACTTGCCTTGTTGGAACAGTCTAAATTACTTAGACCATGGACAGGTAGGCCAGTACTTCCCCCACTCCCACTTACCAATACCATCCATTCTACTCCTACCAAACTAAAAAAAACAAGTTAATACATCCACTGCTTCTTTCTGATGCCTCTTGAAGATAGTAGCCTCACAGAGGTGAGGATGGGCATCTTGAACTCAAATATCCAGAAGGTCCAATAAGGAAAGGAAATGCATGAAGCCAAAGAAGAATGGACAGAAAGCAATGGTACAGTCTGTGGCCAGCAGGGGAATGCTTGTTTTTTCTAAATGTGATGACCTCTTTAGGACTCCAGGCAGTCACTGTGGAGAGGCAAGCCACACAGTGTTTTGCTAAGTCTTCTGATTTGCTACGCTAAGTCCCAAGTCCAGAATTCAATAAGAAATTCCCGAACTTGTGAACTTTGACAACTAATGACTTTTTTTAAAGAACATAGGTGTGACCTTCATTGCCTATGATCCAGATTTGTGGGTTTGGCTCACTGAGAAGTTCAAGCCTGAGCAGACACTGTGTTTCAAATGAATCTTCAAGTCATACAGACCAGTGTTTGGACTCTTGTTAGTCACTGCACTTTCTTACCTAGAAAATATAATTTTCAACCTGGCCTTGAGTTAGTCGTATTGTTCTGCTTGTCATTTGAGGGCGTATGGATACGAATAAACTTAGGAGATGACCTGTTGACTTACAGAGTGATACTCTCTTATAGATGGTATTTTCTCAAAGGATCATGGCTGCAAAAGGCCTCAGGGACATCTGCATTTTTCATTTCTCTTGTGTATAGTGGCAGAGAAAGAATCACAGCCATGACAGTCGTCACAGTAGCCAGTCCCAGCCACACCTCCTCCACCATGTCTACTTTTACTTCTAATCCTCGCAGCATGGTTAGTACTTCCACTCCCACTTCACAGATGAAAAAACATGTAGGCACAACCAGGGGAAACCCAGTCTGCACAGGGATCTTGCCCTTGTCCTGGAAATACAGTATGTGTATTGCTTGCCTGGTAATCGCGAGGTCATGAGTTCGATCCCCAGTACAAAAAAAAAAAAAAAAAAAAAAGGCCTAGTAAGTAATCACAGTTCTGAGTTCTGGTTAGAACTTAAATGGGTACCAGGTACCAAGCCCTGTTCTGAGACATGTCTGTATCACTTGTTTCATCCTTGCAACATTTTCATGGGGTAGATGCTAAGATCATCTGTGTTTCATTGATGAGGAAACTGAGGTAAAGTTATATAAATTGCTTAAAGTCATACTGCTAAGATCCACATCACTATTCAACCCTGAGTAATCTGTGTTCTTCCCCTCCCTCCCTTCCTCATTCCTTTCCTTCTTTCTTATGGCATTGGACAATGAACCCAGGAGGTCCCTACCAATAAACTAAAAATCCCCAGCCCTTTTTATTTTGAGGCAGGGTCTTGATAAGTTCTCTAGGCTGGGCTCAACTTGTCTCAGCCTCACTTGTAGCTGGGATTACATATACATTCATATATGCACCTGTGAGCCCAGCTGTTCTATTCTCTTTTGATACACAAACTTAAGAAATCTACATTTAAAAAATCCAGCCAATCTAATTAATTTGGGTAGTGCTGGAAATTGAACCCAGGGCCTCACACATGCTAGGGAAGTACCCATGTACAGCATGCCCAGCCCTCTAATTTTAGTATTTGCAAGTGGCTAAAGGCAAGAAGGAACAAGGGAGACAGGAAAGAAGAGAAATAAAGGGAGGAGAGAAGGAGGAAAAGAATATTCAGAGAGCCAGAGAGAAATTGGAGCAAGAGGGAGGAGCCGGCCTGGCTGGAATTGAACTGCTCTCTGCTGCTGCTGAAATCTACATTTTTCCCTGGCTTATTTACAGATTGGGTGTTAGCGTCTAACAAATGGGAGGATTTTTAAAAGGCCCTCAGGATAGCAGAGCCAAGCTAAGCAAACGGGACGTGTACACAGCCTAAGGAGATGAAAGGCCCCGGCTGGCCAGGACCACTCAGCCCCCTTATCTGTGGGGCTGGACCTCGGTGGGTTTCAGAAAGCCCAAGTGGGTGGTACTGGCAGAAAGTTCAAAGTCATTTTTTGAACAGATAGTGCAATCAAAAGTTTGTTTATCTGCTGAAATATTTAGGAGAACAAGATATCACTTTGACCTGCCTACACCTGTGACCTTTGTGAATGCTGTTAAGATGTGTTTAAAACTTGTTTGTAGTCTTAATCTTTAATGGGCTTCTGCATTTTTCAAAGGGTAGAATTTGGCATCAAAACTAAAAGAGAGAGAGAGAGAGAGGAAGAGAGAGAGGAAGAGAGAGGAGACACACACAGAGGGGAGAGAGAGACAGAGAGAGACAGAGACAGAGAGACAGAGAGACAGAGACAGAGACATACAGGGACAGAGATTTCTGCCACATCAAGAGAGACATGTTTAATAACCTTGGCCATTCCCAAGCACTTTCTGGAAGTCAAAAGACGAAAAAGTATGTGGTCTACCCTCAAACTCTGAGTGGTAGCTGTGGATTTGCTGCTTCCTCCTCTCAATCTGAAGGGCTAAGATATGAAGCCCAGGCAACCCCCTGACTCTCCAGTACTGGCCTCGTGTCCAGAGTGGCACTTGAGGAACTCCTCAAAGGAGACAGGAAAACTAGACACAGCGCTTCAAGTCTGTCGGTAGCTTGTTTGTGTTCTTGGACGCCGTCTGTTTGAAGCCAAACTGGACTAATTTGCAGAGTCCATGGTTGACTATTATTGAAGAAAATGTATTTAGTGACTTAACAAGAATTTTGGGTGCAGAAATACTTAAGTGAACATGCAAACTCTTGAGTTCCATTTTCTCCCAAATTAGACTTATGCAGAGCCTACTTACTTATATTTTAACAATCCTACTGAGCCTGGACATGGAGTTATATGGTGTCCTCTCCAAAAATGGCAGCAAATGTATGTAGATGTCCATGTGATGTTTGGCATATAGAAAGAGCAAAATATATGGGTGACTTTTATTTTCCTTCTTCTTCCTCACCATTCTCATTATCTTCATCATCAATACCATTATCGTAAGTCATCAGAATGACTGCAACGTGTCCCTCAAAATATTGTCTTTCTAGTGGAGGGTGTAGGAAGGAGGACTCAAGTCAAGCCTTTTCAGGCTGACAATAATTCCATGTCTCTAGGTGTGTTTTATTGGGGAAAAACTAAAGACAGGGAAGTAGGAAGCCCAGGGTCAGTTTATATCTGCCTGCTGGTATTTCTTCCTCCAAAGAAATGAACTGAGGCCAAGTTACCCAGTAGTCAGTTGTCCTCTCTTAAAGCCATGTGCCAAAATGGAAAGCCGAATCTTTGACCTTCACATTTCTGTGTTGGGTCCGGACCCAGGGTAGGTATAAAGGCAATTAGAAAAGATGAAAAGTCTGATTCAAGATGTCAGCCTCCACCTAGTTGCTACAGTCTCTCATGGTAAGATAATAATTAAGTTATGACTCACAGGTTACAACCCATCACTGTCACTTTGGATCTAGCTTACTTTCTAGTATATTCCCAGATCCTGGTTCTCTCATCTGTGAAATAGGGATGATTGCTGTTTGACTACTACACAGGATTTCTATGTGAAACATTCATCAGAACAGCCAACAGTAATGGAACACTTGCTATGTGCCAAGTACTGCAATAAACAATATTACTTTGTCCATCTCTTTTCAACTTTGTTAGTAAGCAAATAAATGCAAATTGAAATTGTTATGGCATTGCATCCTCATCAGCTGGCAGTAGTTATACCAAGCGTTAGTCAGTGTAAAATTGTGTACTCAATTCCAGAAAAGGTTCGATGATATCCAGTGAAACAGAGAAGTAAATATCCTGGAAATCAGTCATACCCTCTCAGTTATACACCCTGGAACATCTCTCATACATATCGCCCAGGGAGACATAAGAATCACTTTTCTTAACACATTGCTTGTGATAGCAAGAAAGTTAGAAATAATAGAAATGGTTGTTATAAAACAGAATATTCTATGGCAAGGAAAATGACTACTGAGCACAACATGTATCAGCATGCATAAAGAAAGCAAGTGGCAGAAAAATATCAAAACATTGCATAGAGAAATATACAATTTCCGTGGGGGATCGGTTCCATGACCCCCTGTAGATACTCAAATCCTAGATGTTCAAATCCCTTATAGGAAATTGTGTAGTGTTTGCATATGACCTATACAAATTCAATCTACCTGCAGAATTTAGTCATCT
This sequence comes from Dasyprocta punctata, assembly GCA_004363535.1. Taxonomy (NCBI): domain Eukaryota; kingdom Metazoa; phylum Chordata; class Mammalia; order Rodentia; family Dasyproctidae; genus Dasyprocta; species Dasyprocta punctata. The sequence continues at coordinate 24,333 of RJWM01019688.1, read as the reverse complement.
CAAGATTACTTATAATACCTATACACAATTATAAGTGCTGTGTGAATAGCTGTTACAGTGTATTCTCTAGAGGATAATAATAAGAAAGAAGTCTTGCATTTTAAATAGACACAGTTTTTTTTTTTTCTGAATACTTTTGATCCAGAGTTGGTTGACTCCATGGATTCTAAATTCTAGATTTCTGAGGATCAGCTGTATATATCAGTAAAGTGCAGAGAAATACCTGGGAATGAGCAGCCAGAACACCACACACCTCTGTCCTGTGAGGAAGGGCCAGGAGGCTGTGATTTGGGAGAGACACTCAGAAGAGTGCCCCCTACTGTATTTGTACTATTTTATTTCTTAAAATGGATAATGGGTATATGGGTGTTCGTTATTCAATTTTATACCTCTTCGGCTGTCTTAAATATTTTATAATTCATTGATGGAAATAAATGAACTTTATTAAAATAAAGTAAGTGATGCAATTCAATCAAATGTGTTGGGAGTTAGAACCTGCTGGAAGGACCTCTGGTCACCCCCAGGACAAGTCGGTGGAACAGGAAAGCAGGCTCTGATTCCATCCGTGGGCTCAGCAGCAGCACTCTGTACACAGCACTGTACTGAGGCACACATTCTAGGCAAAGAGAGGGTCAGGATGAGAGGATAAAGGCCAACAGGGTGTTTGAAGTCCCTAGATCAGCAGAGGTCCCATCACAAGGTGGGGGAAATGATGGTTTTATATATTTAGTGAAAGGACAATTGTGGAAGAATAATAAAATTATGGTCAATGAAAGCAGGTATGTTTGGTGATTTTTTTTAAAAAAAGGAATCTATACTCTGGAGCTCTTGCTCTGGTACAATTCTTTTGTTAGATCAGGTAATATTTTTGAAAAACAGCATTACAAAAGGTTAAATGTAGAACAGATGTAAGTTATAAAATACAAGCTGATCAAAGCTGAGATTTTGAGACAGATATGTTAGCAAATGATGATAAATCCGTCCCAGTAGGACTGTAAGAAGCAGACAAATGTAACGATGGAAGAGTGAAAGTCAAGGGTTGAAACTGGGGGAGGGGGGAAGAGTGAAAACAAATGTTGGAGTTAATTCCAGTGAACTCAGGCAGAACATCAATGAATCTAGGCTGGGGCAGGACAAACATCACAGACACAATATATTCTTTTTTTTTTTTTTTCTTAAAAGAATAATCACATTCCTGGGTTTTGAATAATCCAATTATGGATTCAGTTCCCAAATTCTTGGCGACCTCTTTTTATACCAATTTCTGACTCAGGATTTCAACCTTTCCAAGCCACAAAGTGTGGGTCCTGGTTTAAAGCTTTCAAAATTGGCTTTCGAATTTGGGCATCTCAACTTCTCATTAAAAAGTCAGATAATTTATAGTCACATCATTAACCCGCTTCCTCAGCCTACCCTGATAAACTTATCATTTTGGGCAGAGATTTCAACAAAACATTGCAACTCCTTTCTGAAAGGCACAGAGAAACAAAATTAAATAAATCAAGCCCCTCTGTGTCAATAAATGAAACCCACGAGAAGTAAACTATTTACTGAGGCTTAAGTGAAACAGAAAACATTTAAAGATCAAGAAAAAGGAGGTAATTGTTCAGGCTGTCAGCAGGGGACCGCTGTGATAATTTGATCTGAACTCTGCTAACAAATGACCGAGCCGTTCTTCCAACTTTAGTATCTGTTTATGCTCCTACAAATTGAAACCCCACTGCTCAGCTGCACAGAACAGGGCCCGGTACAATAGCACATCGGCCTGACGATTAGTTCAAGCTGGGGATGGATTAGCTGTCCATCCCAGGCCTCCAAGCCCTCAGAATATTTTGTCTTTCCCTGCTGGGGTGAAAGGGTGCAGACATATGCAACCAATAAAGAAACAGGCTTCTATGGACTGGAGGTTGAGTGGAAGGAATGCAGAACAAAACTATAAAATAATAATAGACAAAGGGGCAGTGAGGACCTGGGGAACTCAATACCTCCTCTGCTTACCCAGGAGGGGTTACAGCACCAGCATCCCCCCAAGTTTTTAAAACAGAAGGGGGCCTGTTGTGTGTGTGATCTCTCAGCACACGGTTGTGGGCCAGGCGTGCCAGCGATCAAGACTGACATGAGATCAAAAGCCTGATAAATGAGAGGAAAGGGAATGTTTGACCCACTAAACCATATTCTACAAGAATCCCAGGCTTTTAAAGTAATAAGAAAGGCCATAAATTACAATGTCTTTGGTAGATTCTGATATATTCTGATGTGCATGAATGTTATTCAGATATAATATTTTTAGAGACTTTCATGAGTAATGGAATGCTTAAGCACCTACTCCTCTTTTAGTATTCTGCAATCTAGAGTCAGAGCCCACATTTGGAGAAAAGCAACTTATCTTCCTGGAGTTTCAGAAGGTAAAAATGATAATTTGGTGAAAAATGGGCTTTAAATAAATGGGAGCAAATTCAAAATGACACCATATATCCATATACTGCTTCCTTAGATCAATAATGGGTCATTTTGAGAACGAGAACTTCATGATTGAATGAAAAAGAGATGATGAATAAGTGAAAGTAGCAGCATAGTGTAGGATTAGGAATGTGGGCCATGGATTTGAAGCCCTTCCCTTCCATTACAAGCTGTGGGACCTTGTTCAGTGGCTTCTGTGACTCTTGGTTTCTTCATGTGTGGATAATAACAGTAATAATGGGCTCTGTGCTCCAGAGCTGTTCAAATTATGTGGATGAGGCAGTGACTAGTACATGGTAACTAGTTTAGTAAAAACTGGCTAAGGTTATATTGATGTGGTTATAATTATCAAGAAAAGAGTGAGTGGGTTTATAGATGAAAGAAGGAAGGAAATTTTGGCTAATGTACCAAAAATAATTATAAGCTCTACTAAGATATGAAAAAGCTTGAGGAAACAATTATTAAGTACAAAGGAAGGAAACATTTTCAAAGTTTCCTACTAATTGGATTAACTTTTTTTTTTTCTTCTGTTGTTCTTTAAATTTCCAAATCATTTGATGCAACCAACTCTGAGGTGATGGTGACCAACTTTCCAGCAGAGGGCACTGGCCCCCTTGAAAGTTGGGAAACCATTTTGAAAATGGCTACCTTTCACATCCCAAAGAAAACACTCATGCCAGCCACAAGGACAACAGCACTGATTTCTACCCAGGCAGATCTGTCTTCAGACCAAAAACATCTCAAAATGGCAAATGTTCTTGCCTGCTAGGATGTTGCCAGATAAAACAATTACTTTGTAGAACCAAAATAACTCCACAGGCTTCAGTTGAAGAAGACAATGGAGGATGAAAAGAATACTTCACCTCAATACTTCATCCTTTAGCCCACCCTGTGGTTCTCAACCCAGGGTGATTTTACTCCCCAGGGGAACATTTGGTAACATCTGGTGACATTTTTAATTGTCACAGCTGGGAGAGAGTGGAAGTTGCTACTGGCATCAGGTAGGTAGAGGCCAGGAATTCTACTAAACATCCAATAGGACGTGAGGATGTTTGGGACAACAAAGAATTGTCTGGCAAGAGTGACAGGTTTGGGAAATTATGACCAATACACAGGCAATACACTAATTTCCACTTGGCTCAGATTGGCAAAGGGACACTTTTTTTAAAGATGTAATGTTGAAGTCTTAACAAATTAAGATAACGCTAATAATAACAATAAACAAAATCTGCTTTTGGTTGCCTAAGATTACATCAAGAAAGAAAGAAAATGGACATGAAGAACATGATTTCAACTATGTAGTTCTATAATTCATAAAACCAGTATGATTAGGAAATCATCTAGTGATTTTACTGTCCCAAGGTAGAGAAGGCAACAGCTGGAGACTGAACACCTGCTACTGTATGTTGACTCCTTGAGGGATGCTGAATATCTTGGAAATTAACCAGAAGTAGAAGGTAAATACAATGGGTGAGAAAGGAATTTTGACATCAGTTCAGTCTGCTTGGTCACTTTGAGCAATTTAGTTAATTTCTCTGGGTCTTAGTGATTTATCTGCAAATCAAGACTAACTCTACTGACCTTGCAAGACTGTAATGAAGAGCAATTTAAATAATGAATCTAAAGTGTGATGTTCTTAATTTCAGCAGTAGGATTCATGTACCAAAATCACCACTGGATGTTATATTAAGCTCTAAAATTAACCAACATTTGTTGATCACTCACTATATACTATGATGCATATAGATTACCTAACTTGAACCTTATATTACTGTTGCCATTTTACAGATGGAGAAGTTGAGACTCAACTATTAAACATCTGCTTAGTGTTACAGACAAAGTTTGAACTCTGAGAAGTTTAATGTCAGAACCAGTACTCTTAAACAGTGGTCTACTTCAACTTACCACATATAAAAACTCAGTAATGGAAGAAATATTTGAGAACATTTGGACAATCCTCCTAATTTTTCAGATAGACAACTGAGTCCCACAGGGATTAAGCATTTTGCTTGTGATAAAGCTGGCATGGAAACTGGAAGTGGGGTAGGGTCCTGACTCTTTGTTTTTCCAACAAAGAATGTTTCTACATTTTTTCCTTTTTTTTTTTTTTTCAAAATCAGATATCATTTTCCCAGCACAGGGTAAACACAGGACAAATCACTTAGCATGTGTATCTTAATAACCCGACCTGACTGAGATGAATGAATTCACATTCAGTCATCATATAAGCCTATTAAATATTCTGGGAGGCTGCCGTATACATTTTAATGGATGTTGAAACACTGAGCATGTGTGTTTATGGCTCTTTTAATCTTGCCAGTTTTACTAATATGATTAGTTCAGGAACCATTTCACATTGAGACTTAGATGTCAAAATAAAGCACAGAAGTTTCTAGAACATTCTGGTTTTTTCTTTCCCCTCCTCTTTCTTCTTAATAGCATATTTGGATCTTATGTATGAGCTCATGAAATTAAAACAAAAAACAAACAAACAAACAGAACAAAAACAAAAACAAAAGAACACAAATGGTCCAAAGCTCAAATTCAGTAGCTCTGAGGGATTCATGGATGGGAATCTGTCCCTTTGGTCCCTGCAAACACCCCATTTTGTGGTTGCTCATTGTGCTACTTTCCTTTAGGGACCCTAGATCCTTGCAGACTGATATCCTGGCTACACCCTTGTTTCTAGGCATGAAGATTCACAGGGCACAAAGTGAGGGGTCCTCGGCCCTGTCTTGTTACAGCTGGTGCCTGATATTTATTGGAATGTCCATGGCACGATGGTCGGCAGCCAAATGAGAAACTCAGCATCTGGGAAAATGATTGAGAATGGCTGGGTGCCACAGTGAGAGTTGTTTGCTCTGGGAATGGAAGGAGGAAATTGTCAGAGGAAGTGAAATAGGAAATGAAGAGATCAAAGGGAGGAGGAAATGAGATTGAATTGAGCCCTTTTTGGATTCAACTTTGCACTCTTAACTCAAGTGAGGCAAAAACATTAGCCTTTAAACAGCTGGAGTCAGGGAGAGACACTTTTCCAACGGGTGCATCCTGGAGACCGATAGCTCCCACAGCTCACCCTGTAAATGAACAGCAGTAGGGAAGCTAAGGGAGACCCATTTCCCACAGAAAGTCCACTGGGGAGTGAGCCAAGACAACCCTACAGTGCCTGTTTAATACACATCATTCTTAAATCTGAAGACTGGATGAATGCGTGGAGCCTGAGTCCAGACTCTTTTATTGACTTCAGAAAGAGGTCACCCAGAACCAACTGCTTTTGCAAAAGTGTGCACAGTAGAAAACAAGGTTTTCAAAAGGCAGAGTGAAGGATGGAAGAGATGACAACAGACATGGGGCTCCAGGGAGTAAAGGGCTGATGAGCAATCAAGTTCAAGTCATGATCTTTTGTCCTGGCCTGCACCTCCCATCATCCCAGGCCTTTGTAAAGTGTGAGGGGCACCTGTCTGTTTCCCATTTCATAGGTAATACCTGAGTTTTTCTTTTGGGACTTGGTTCCTTAGCCTAAGGCAGTAGCAGTGAGCCTGTGACATGCATTTCACTGTATTTTTCTTGTAAGACAAAAAGTTAATATGTGAGTTGTTTTTTTCTAAACAAAAATCTCAGCATTCAAGTTTAATTGTAGCGTTGGCATTCTACAATAAATAAGTAGGTTTTGGGATACAATTTGGTACTTGGTCTCTAAAAGGTTTGTAATCACTGGCCAAAGGGAGACACAAGAATTTCAATAACAGACAGCTATTAACCACCCAGACTAGAGGAATCCAGGAATAGATGAAATGTACCAAATTGAACAAAACAAACAAAAAGTCCTTCTTTCAAGAAACAGATGTCCAATGGGGCAACAGGTAATCAAGTCAGATCAATAAGCTAAATGTGCGGAAAGCTTGATGGAGGTAAACATTAAGAAAAAAGTTAAACCAAGGAAGCAAGACAAGGAGAGTTTGTGGCCTCACTGAGGAGGTGATGCTTAGCAAATCTCTGTAGTAGGTGAGTTAATGAGCTTGAGGGACACATGAAATGAAAGCCATTTGCCAGGATCCTTTGCTCCTTTCTTCACAGTGAGCCCACATATTTTTCCCTCTTGGGATTTCTAAAAAGTTCTACTTACAAGTATCAGGAAAAACTGGCAAGACAGAAACAAGTGTTTTCCTACTGCCCTGTCTCCCAAAGGTCCACACTGAGGTGCTAATAGTGGAACGCAGAGTCTCTGTCTCTACCTGGTGAAATCAGACCACTCTGGACTCCAGAGAACCCAGCCAGTGAGTCTTCAGTCTTGAGTATTTGACCTGAGGGGCAGGTAGAGGAATTGACAGGGATGAAAAAGGATCTATGGGAATCAACCCTGGGCCTAAGGAGCAGCCCTGGAGCTGGAAATGGTATCTGCCCTTTCCTTCTCAACTTATGCCAAGCTTCTGCAGACCCTGTGGGTCAGTGGACTTGGGGTGTAGGGTGGGGTGGGAGTGTTCAAATGGTAGAGAAATCCTAACAGGTACAATTGGTATAGTAGAATAGGAACAGGAAGGCAATTCTCAGGAACGCCCACTATTCTTGGAGAACACAAGGAGAATACAAGGAGTGTGGTTCTAGGTCAGCAGTGTTTACTGTTTTTGCTCTAGGGATCTAAAAGTCTGCTTTTAGACACCTATTTATTGTTTCACAGTTTGGCACTATAAAACACAGGGAGGTGTGTGTTATCAACAAGTGATGCTGGGTTAAAACACACACATAGTGACTGTGTTGGAGAGATCTGAGAGTCATTACCAAGAACATATGGCAACTAGTTTGGGTCCACAATGTAACTGGGGTCTTTGATTTCCAGGGCCTCAAATGCTGCCACCCTAGATATCAGGTGTGGCTCAGACTTTGAGTATCTGATGACCCCATTTCTTGCCTAAGCGCGATTTGAAACTTGACTTTCTTGATTATTTCCACTTTTCTCTGAAGATCCAAAGAGGTGTTGGCTTGGGTCTTTCATTCCTTAAAATAGGAGACTAGATCACTCTCTTCCCCTATACATTCTGCAGTGAGTGCTGCAATCACAGGCAGAGTGACACCTTGATAGCTCTGACATTGAAAACCCCTTCCCATGGGGTCATCTCACCAGATATGTGGGCTCCCATTCTCATGCCCCATATCCCCAGATCAGAGGTAGAAATGATTCTATGATGATTCCCAATGCCAGCACACACACACACACACACACACACACACACACACACACACACACTTTTACCCATTAAAGAAGACTTTGCTGAAGATTTGGAGTGACAGAAAAGGAGAAATAGCTAGAGATTTGGACCACAGCTGTGCAAATCACTATCCATTTTCTAACCCTGCTCTTGTAAATCCTTCACTTCCAGTCGTCAGGGATTTTTCAGTGGTCAAATCACCCCACATTGTTATCATCCAACTGTTTCCTCTGTGCTTTTCTGCCTCTTGTTAGGAAGTCTCAGGGAACCATAAATTCAAGTCTAACCAACTCCTGCTTCACCTTTGCATTCAAGCTTATCACTGATGGCCCCAAATCTATCAAGGTGTTCAGCAAAAGCCAAAGATTCACCTTCCTTGGAAAGCAGTTACCCATTTCAGCTAAAAAGGAAGGGGCCCCATAAGTTGGAGTCTGAAATGGGTTACCCACATAAGACAGCTTCTGAGGACTCCACAAAGTCACATGGGGTGCCTACTGCTAGCGTGCTTCCCAGCAGTCTGGTCCAGCTTAAAATGCTGTTGGAGAAAGTGTTGGGAGAGGACTTTCAGAGACCCAGGTAAGCAAAAGGCTCTGAGCACCCAGAGAAGAGAACAGCAGGCCCCTGTCTGTGATGTGAGCCAAGAGGAGCACCATTACTGATTGCTCAGCTTTTGTCTTCAATCTCAAATGCAGAGATCAGACATGAACTTCTAATACAGCAGTTCTATTTAAGAACCAACAATTGCAGCACTCATAACAATTACTCAATAAATGCATGTGGCCCTGGTCAGATCTAGTTACTTCTTTACCTTGAAATGGTTGGCAGGTTGTGCTGCTATTCTTCTGGAATTTTCTGCAATATTACTACATCCTTAAGAAATTCTGGATAACAATGAATCTAATATTTCAGATGCTATCACCTTTTAAAAACCCCAGAGGAGATAATTTTGGAGGTAAGATATCAGTCTCTGTTCAGCTCTCAGTGTGCTCAGACTGAATTATTTCCATTTCTTTTTAAAGGAGTGACATGAGACAAATCTGCTCTATAATACTGACCTCACAAGACACCACCAAATAATCTAATTTTTTTCCTATGATGAAATTGATCCACTATATGGTTCTCGTGCTCATGATGATAAATACTGGAATTTTGAATTAGATCTTGAGGTCAATTTTCTTTTTCATAAGTATTTTATGATGAGATCAAGTTCAGAGAAGGTACACAAAGACTCTCTTTAAGAGCCTGGAGAAGTCTCAAGCGTCTCCTTACTGTCTTTCTGGATTTCTTTAGTGACCTGGTTGAGGGAGTGAGGGTGGAGGTGAGGAAGAAAAATTGGTTAAGAAAATTATACTTGAGAGTCTAAATCCTTCCTGTGAAGACAAGAGAACAGAGTGCTGATCTGTTCCAAGGATAGGTCTCTAGACTAATCTACTTGGACTAGAAATTAAAAAAAAACATTAATCTGATATTTAACATTGAAGGACAGTACCATACACTGCAATAGTTAAAGCCTGAGCTGAATCTCAATGAATCTCCAACAGAAGTGATTTGTTAGCAGGCACTTGAGCTCACCAGCGACAATTCATTTCTGTAGAGTAATGTAAACTAATTATCCACAATGCGGAAGCAAGGACTGTGCCTGCATGATAAATTGCAGAATATTGCATTATAAAAAGAAATATTAATTCCTATAACATAAAATTAAAATTGATGACAAACTTTTTCCTTTTTTAATTGTTTAATTCTTTAATTACTATTGTCTTACAGCAACAGACATCACATTCCTCAAGAGGCACACAAATGTGTTCGCCTGAAAGGGCATCCTTTGCAGGAAAAAAATAACATAGTTATTCAGAAAATGAGGGTGTATTAATTCTTTCTTTCATTTCATGGAAATTTATTTCCTTTTCTGTGAAATAAATTTTAATATTCTGCTTTTTTGGAGGGAGGGGGTCTTTTTTAGCATATTGTATATTTTTGATCAGAGAGTTTCTTATGCTTTTAATAAAATGAAGGAAGCAGAACCATCAAGATAAACACAAAATTCTAAGAATTAACATTCTGACTGGAGGGCTGCACTTTATGCTTTCTCTCAACCACAAATTGTTATTTGCCACCATTTTCTGTCCCTGAGCACTTAAGATAAAGCTGACAACTTGATGGGAAGATTCCTATCACTGAATTCTCTCCATAGGTGTAACAGAAAAATACCTAATTGAATTATTTATTCTTTGCTATTCTGAATGAAATTAAGTGTAAACCCAGAATGAGCAGATCTTAAATAAGAAAAATAAACATAAAAAAGAATGAGTGGATCCTGTTAAGAATGTCAATGGCTCCCAGGTCATTGCACACAGACTGTTTTCTCAGGCACTGTGCTGTCAGCTCCAGGGACTGGCCCTTCATTCAGGCTACCAAACAACTCTTTTCTGCATTTCTCCACAGCTGTCCCTTTCATGACATCCTGAAACCTTTGGGGACTTGGGCGTTGAGACCCCTTGCCCAGATGAGTGGACACAGATTACGGTACTTTTTCCCTCACTCTCCAGTCACAGCTGATTGGATCAGAAGTCCTGATGCAAAGGCAGCAAATCTCTACACACTTTCATGGCCTGGTGTGGTGCAAAATCTCAGCCTAAACTACGGCAAGGCTTAATCCAAGTCCCATCCTGGGATGATGAGTGGAGAGGAGACTAAATTATACGGTTGTACAGGAAGGTTGTGTTGTGTTGTGTTATGCTGTGCTGCATTGTGTTGTGTTGTGGGCTGGTATCATACTGAATCAGATGGAAGTCAAAGAGAAAAGGGAGAGAGACAAGCAGGTAAGGAGAGAAAAAGCAGAGATGAGAAATGACTGTAAGACTTGAAGGAGAGTTGGAGACTCCTGACTCTTGGCTTCTGATGGTCAGGCCTGGTCACGTTCTTGGATTCCAGAAGGCCTTAGCATCTTTGCAATAACTGCATGCTTTGATTTGCACTAGTTTCAGTGAGTTTCTGTGCCTTCAAAGCAAAATTCCCATGGCCGGCAGCATATCCTTTGAGAAAGCATAACCTTTGAGAGGGCATTGCCACTCTCCTTTAGATCTTTGCACACACTATTTCCACTGTTCAGAGGACCTTTCTCTGCTTTCCTTTGCTGGATCAGTAATAGCACCACAAGTTGGGTGCCTTCCCTGTTCCCACATCCCCTCTGCCTTGGTTCTCACATGGTATAGTGACCAATATCTCACTTACTCTGCAAACTAAAATCATAGTTTGCCATTCCTTAATCTAAGAAACTGGAACACCTATTCATTGTAAGTCCAAAAGTCTAAAAATCAAGCTGTAATCTTGCATACACATTCTTTAAGCTGGTGTTTGGAACTGTATAATCTGACCCAAATCACATTTCCCATCCTATTTCCCAATTTCCTACCACTGAATTCCATATTTTATTTTTTGTTCAATGAAACAAAGATGCCAAAAAATCTACTTAGGATGTGAAAAATATGGCTGCCAAACTAGATGTGTGCCACCTTTGAAGACTATTCAGTAATTTTCTCATTTTAAACCTTTCCTTGCAGAATTATTTCTAACATAAATGTTTTTTCTCATTCATTTTCAATTCTGAAAATCTTCCGTCTCTCCCAGAATCTATCATAGATACAAATTCCTTCCCACAATCATCTCTAGCCTGCTCAACCCACTTTCTATCTCCAGCAGAAAAGAGAAACCCCTTCTCAGGATTCTTTCACGAGCTCAACATCCACTAGTCTTAAGGCAGTGGGAGCCGGGTATTGTGGTGCCCACCTGTAATCTCGACACTGTGGGAAGCAAGAGCAGGAGCACTACAAGTTCAAATCCAGTCGAAGCAATTTAGCAGTGTAGTGAGACCCTGTCTCAAAATAAAAATGTAGAAGAGAAGCTAGGGATGTAGTTCAGTGCCAAGGTCCTGGGCTCGCAATCTTCAACACTAAAAAAGCAAAAGCAAAAGCAGTTAGAGTTGCCTGTCTTGGATCCTTTTTCAAACCCCTTGTTAAAAATCATAATCTTCTCAAGGCCAGGAGATATTTCTTATCCAGGACACCTCTCTTGACGATACTTCCTACATTAAATAAAGGATTTTTACCACTCAGAGCATCCTTGGGTTACGAGAACCTTAACCTCCTAGGGTATTTGATTCATCACATCAGAAAGAAGCAAATGGTTATAAAAATAACATACAGTGGATTAAGGAAAAATCCTTCAAAATTAATGCCTGAAATGTTCAGTCTAATACCTATTCTGATCCGCAGGCTAGAAGGGTAAGTCTATGTCTTACAAATGATGAGTCTCATATCCCTGAGACTTTGAGACTCCAAGAGCAGTTTCGACCGTGCTTGCTGCACTTTGTTCTAGGTCAGATAAGTGGTGTGTTCTATTGTAGAAAAGGCTTAATTAAGCAGGACTCCAAAAACTAAAAAGATTTTTCTTTGTTTAAGTTTTTAATGCCTATGTCTTAGTACACACCATTATGTATGTCCCCCAAAGAGAAAAGGCATTATCTCTGTGAAATAAGAGGAAACTAAAACACGATCACAATAGCATGCTACTATAAAACACTAAACAGTTGGGCATGGTGGCACATGCCTGTAATCCCAGCACTCAGGTGGCTGAGGCAGGATAATCATCATGAGCTCAAGGTTAGCCTGGATTATACAGTGAGTTCAAGGACAGTCTGACCTACATTGCAAGACTTTCCCTCAGAAAACAAACAAACAAACAGAACAAAACAAAACTACTGAACACACACTATATACATTTTTTTTTGTTAATTTTGAGACAAAATCAAATAATGTTGCCCAGGCTGAACTAAAACTTGTGATCCTCCTGCTTCAGCCTCCCAGAGTGCTGGGATATCTGTGATCATGCCTGGTTTTATGCTTTTTATTTGTCAAGTTAACACATTAACTGAATCAGCGTGGCATCCCAAAGGAGTAGGAACTCTCCTGCTCCTATTCTGTAGAGCAGCAAAATAAAGCACAGACAGATCAAGTGAGTGCACTGTACCTCAAGACTGGTAAATGATGAAGCTGGGACTTGACTGGGACTTGACACTGTGATTCCCACTGCCACTTCCTGCTTTACAGAGGTTGTGGATGAGCTTGGCTGCCTGAAGGCTGCAAGTTGATGCTAATACCTAATCACTGCTAATAACTGATCATTTAATTTTGTCCTCTTGCGATGTAAGATTTCAGCAGTGGGTTTCCTTCATCTGATTTGTTCACTAATGAGATAAATCAGATAAGGGATATTTGAGCCACTGTAGAGTAGACTCTCAAAAGTCAATTTTTTTCTCCAAATTTCCATTTCACCTTTCATTATATGAGACATGATTGAAACAAATACAATGAATGTTTACATTTTTAAAAGAATTATTACGATAAAAAAACACACTTCCTTTAATTGCCCTCAAAATATTTGCTTTAGTTTTGAACAAACATACTTATCCCATCATTATTGCCACTTTCTGAAAGTTCTGGAAGTCCTCTTTCTTGTCTTAATTAAGCTGTCCTGGCTGCCTTTATGTCCTAAATCAATTCAAAATTTTACCTTTCATGGTCATTTTGACTTTGGGGAAGAGGCTGAAGTCTCCCTGTGTCTGACTCAGGGGATGAAGTGGGTGAGGACAGCCTGGAATGCTTTCCTGAGTCTGCAGCAGCACCCACCATGTTTTTTTTTTTCTTTTTTTTACATCATACTCATAAAGCCACTCATGCAAGAGGACTTCCAGAACTGCTTCTGAAAGCAGCAAGAGCAATGGGATTAGTGTGTTCAGAATGAAACAGATTGACGGCAATGTGTCTTTTATTGTAATAGATGTTTTTTATTTAAACATTTACCATATGTTTTGATCACATCTCTATGCCTTAGAGGTTGACTCCTGAGGCCCACATCAGCCAGCTCTGCATACACTGGGACTTTGGTTGTGTTGGCTGGCAACAGCAGACTGCTACAAGATAGAAGGAGAGAGCTCAGGGTACTTAGGGTCCTCTCCTGCCCTGGTTCCCATTAGGCAGCAATCTCTTGCTTCTGGTCTCCAGAAGACCAGCTCTCACTTGGCTTTCAGTAAACCATTTTCTTCCTTACTATTTGCTCCCAGGATGCCAATAGCTTCATACTGTCACTGGTTCTCAGGTGTGCTCCATCCCTGTTTATGCTGCTAATCCCACATCTCTGTAACCAATCATTTCATTATCTTCTTTCACAGCCCTGCCTCTTACAAGAATCTTCTTGATTTTGCCTTGTCTGAGGATCATTTGTTATCAACAAATACTTTTTAAAATCTTTTTTCATGTAAAATTATTTTTGAAGCAGATAGTCAATCCCTACACTAAATGAAAACCCTTAAATTGAATGCAACCATTAAAAAAAGGGAGGGGGGAGACCAGAGCAAACACTCAATATCATTAAACTCTAACTAGCTATTACTGCCTCCTAAGGCTCTGAGCCCAAATCCTGCCCATTTTGTGGTAAAAATGGAAATGAATAAGAGTGACAGCATCCTACTGCCAAACTGAGGCTTCCTGGTGCTGTGAGTCTCTGCTGTTTGCTCTTCCCTCCCAAAGGCAATTTGTGTTTTGGCTTTTGGATATCATTGGCCCATAGGAGCCACTAGCAAGTAGCTACTGATTTTCTTTATAGACTCCAAGTTACATCTTCAGGATGAAACTGAAAAACAATAGAAGAGTTTAAATGATGCTAAACAAGACTAGAAGATGCAATGAACACAGGAAAGCATAAATATCCACGTATATATTTCCATGATGCAATACAACAAAGACATGTGCTTTTTTGCTTCCAAGAGAAATTGGCCTTTTCCTGCTGGTACCCTTGAAGATGCCAACTGGACAGGCAGAAACAAGCCAGTAGGCCCAAGAGTGTCCACATCTATGTGCACGTGTGCAGACATGCATATGCCTGTGAATGTCTAAGTAGGTGGGAAGTTAAACTTTAGCAAAACAAACCACTGAAGATATGCAGGGATACTTCGTACTGGCTGGTGAGAATGATATAAACAACACCAGCATGTTTCTCTCCCACAGTGTGATAACTATGAACTATTAATCTGCAATGTCACCAGCTACAGTGTTCAACAGAGAAACACATTCCGAGTTCCAGCTTGGTCAAAAACACTCATTCAAAGCACATCCATGAACTTTCTTTTGTAACATGCACTCAACCCTGTTCCTGCTGTGTTTTATTAGGCAAATATAAAATTAACAACACAGCAATAATTATTTCCTAAACTGGTTCCAATACAAATTTCCAATTTGAGGTTGGATGTATTGCCTAATAAAATTTTTACAGCTGCAGTCAAATTGTGGCAGTTAATTCCTGGAAAATACAATTCTTAATTCGCCAGAATTAGTTTTAAGTCTGGATTCATCCCATAAAGATGAGTGTGTATTACCGCAGTTTATACAAAATGTTCAAATAGTAATATCCAATATGATAGCTTGCATGATTTCAGCTAATTCAGTGTTAGAAGTATCTGACCTACTTATATTTTCACTGAACCATACATTGTGACTTTAAGCTCATTGGATTTGATCTTTCTAAATTGCCCTTTCCTAAGTATTGCTTAATGCTATGCAGCTAAACACGGAACCATGTCAAAAAGGAAAGAATAATTAGAATATCCATGAAACAGGATTGCATTTATACTCCTATTGCTATCCATTATTTGTTACTTCAAGACCTATCCCTTAATCACAGACCAAACCACTTCTCTCAACTGCAAAATCCACATATTTGCAGAATTCAAAACTCGTTTCATTCACACAGATTCCAAATGAGTATTTTTTAGACAATTAAAATAATAAGGTTGGGGGTGGTAGACTGCTTGTCTAGCAGGCACAAGGCCCTAAGTTCACTGCCTGACCCCACATACACACAAAATTAAAATAATAAATTGAGGAATAAAAGTAATAGCAAATATGTACCTATTGTGTGCCAGGTTCTATTTGAAGTGCCTTACCTGTACTAACTTTTTCATTCTTATAACAATGCCAAAAGACAGAAGGCTTTGTTTTACTTATTTCACAGATGAAGAAAGAAGCAGAGATGGTACATAAATTATTACATACAACAAGGTCACACAGCCAGGGCCAGAGCTGTACTCAAATTCAGGAAATCTGGCTCCTGTGCCGTTGCTTTTGACCACTACATAATATTATGAAAACAAATACTTTACTAAAATCAAATGATCGATATTCATTAGGGAAATGAGGTTTTTGGTAATGGCAACAGAAGGGAAATGAGACCCTAGTGAAACAAGTAGACAGAAGAAAGACAAATAAGAGAACAGTGCTTGAAGTCCTTTTGTGAACTGTGTCTTTAGTGTACTTTTTTCTAGGTATCTAGGACACGCCAGTTCATTAACTAAGGATCTAGAAAATTTTCCAAGGATAAAACCTACAGACTTCCAAAGGAAGTCATCTTCTGCAAAATACCTACAGACCATCTTCTTGGGGAGACTCATACAAGTTGGGTCGTGCTTTCTTTGGCCTCTAGAAACAATATTTCCCACGCCAGATTCTTGGTTGCAGAGGGCTGGAATGGGCCAGACTTTTGTACCTTGACAGACCTGACTTAATTCCTGTTTGGCCACTTCCCAGCTCTGTGGCTTGAAGCAAAGTACTTAATGGAGCTGTGTCTCCATCGGCCCCATTTGTAAGTGGGTTATACCTGTCTTTTTCCTGCTCCATCCACTCGCCCTAATTTTGACACACTGATTTCTCTGTCAGACTTCTTGAGTTACAAGTAACAGAAACCAAGGTAGACTAACCTATATAAAATGAATCCGTTAGAGCGACAGGGAGCAGGCACATCACAAAATGAAAAGCTGTAGAACTAGTCGGAGAAGGGGTTGGAATGAGAGTCGCTCAGAGCTACAGCAAAGACTACATAGATAAAGCATGCTGAGTTCAAGGTTCTGTGAATGAACCTCAGTAAAGATTCCTCCTTTCCCCTCTGCTCTGGGCGTCTATTCACTAAATTCTTCATCCATTCCGACACGTACTGTGCCCCTACTCTGCGCACAGCACACGAAGCAGGATGAAGAATGTGCAGATGAATAAGTCAGGCCCTGCCAAAAACCAGCCATGCCTTCACTCAGAGTATTATTTTATGTTGTTGAGAAATACCCAAATGAATCATTCATCTCTGAAATAAATGGCTAATGTCAAAACATTTACTAATGCAGACAAAGCTGACTGAAATAAATGGTTGAATAACCCATTGTTTGAAAATCTACAAGAGTAATATATATTACGATCAGATAAATCAAAATTACAAAGGATTTTCTGCTGCCTTTCAGAATGCTTGCCAGAAGTTGTCAGATGACAGTTGGGAGGATAATAAGTTTAACAAGTGGTTGCGGGTTACCTCTAAGAATGAAACTGAGGAGCAAGGGCGGGGGAGAAGGGAGTGGGGCAGAGGGGTGACCACTTTTCATTTTGAATCTCTTGGCTCCTGTTTGAATTTCTAAATTAAATTTATGTATTTATTTTATAACAATGAAATAACTAGTTTAAATAAAGGTTTTGGTTGATAAAAACAAACCCAGCTTGAGCTACTTTAGGCTGACAGGGGATTTAGTGGCTCACAAGGACCGGCAAGGAAAGGAATGTAGTGATGGCCTGGAAAGTCTCTCTTTATCTCTCTGTCTCCATCACTAATTGTTGTCTTGGCCTCTCTTGTCCTGTGGCTGTGGCCATGAAGTTAGAACCTTTGTGACTGGTTATTCCTGACCTCACTTCCTCACAGCTTTGTGACTAGAAAGGTAAACAGTCTTCACTCTAGTTCCAGTGGGAAAATCCCCAGGGGAGGACCCTGACTGGCCTGCTGAAGGTTGTTGGCTACCTTTGGACTAAAGTTGGGAGAATATAATTGGCTCAACTTGGGTGAGATGATCGCTCTCCACCAATCAACAAGGCAGACAGCAGGCACCATGGGGCTCATTTGATTCACATACAGGGAGGAGGTAGGAAAGAGACTGGGTAACCAGGTCTAGCCATGGAGCAAGGCTCTGGGCTTTGGGCAGCTCTCCCAGCGTGTGTCCCTGGAAGTCTCTGGCTCTGTGAACTCTGGTCCTCACAGGTCTCGTGTCAACACTCCTGGCCCAAACAAAGCCCTCAAAAGCAGCTCTCCATCCCAGACAAGTCCTCTAATGATAATGAAATAACAGTGTCTAAGTCTTTCACACTAAATGGCAAAGCTTTGGTTGCAATATTAATTATTCTTGATCCCTTCTAAATCAAATCCCATCAGACATAGGACCAGACTGTAAGCTCCTTGATTTCTTCCCTTCTTTGCATCCTCATGCTTTGCATTCATTCCACAACTATTTATTGTGCATCTATTAGATGTCAGGTGCTAGTCTAGGTATTGAGCATGCAGCCATGGGCACAATATGCCTTAAAGACCATGTGTTCTGGTGGGGAGGCAGCAACAAAGATATACACAGGCATATTTCTAATCATTCCTCATTCAAAAGAGAGACAGGAAGAGCCTTAAAGCAGAAGACGGGAGGGAAGGTGGTGGGAGGACACTTTAGAGAGAGTGTGGTCACAGAGGACTCTTTAAGGAAAAAAAATATTAGTACAGAGACCTGAGTGGAATGAAAGACACTGTGTTTTCTGGGCTGTGCAAGAGCGTGTCCAAAGGCCCTGAGGTGACAAGGAAGTTGACAGGTTTTGAGAAGTACTGAGGTCAGCCAGAGTCAAAGGACAAGTAGGAATGGAAGAAAATGAGGAAGGAGAAACATAAGGGTCCCATTGTACCCAGGCATGTAGGCCATGGGAAGGGCTTCGAGCATTATTCTCGATGTGATGGGGAATCTCAGTATGTTCCAAGAAACAGAGTGACATGATTTGATCTCTGTTTTTCAAGTGCCATGGCAGGGGTATGTTCTCAATTAATATTTGTTAACAATTAAAAACAAAACAAAAGTCCAACTGATAGGTTTCTTGGCAGGAGAGGGGCAGCGCCACTGCTCAACAATGAAACAGACTGAAGTTTATAAATCTCTTTCACATCAGGATCTCCTCTGACTCCTCACTGGGACCAAGATGCAAGAGCACAGGACACCAGGGCTCTGATGTGTCCCCAGCAGCTGTCAGAGGTGAGTGCTGCCTCCAAGACTCCCCTCCTTCCCTCTGCCTGACTCTGGACACTGAAAGTCCCCAGAGCCCCATCTGTTAAAAGCTTGATCCTCAGACTTGGGGGTGGTGGA
The DNA here is from genome assembly GCA_004363535.1 of Dasyprocta punctata. Lineage (NCBI taxonomy): Eukaryota > Metazoa > Chordata > Mammalia > Rodentia > Dasyproctidae > Dasyprocta > Dasyprocta punctata. The sequence goes on along the minus strand of RJWM01019688.1, from coordinate 5,409 downwards.
TCCTTTAAAAGGTCTTCTGCCACCAGAGGGAAGTACTCAGATCTATAAGAGTGTGTCCCCAAAGGGGACTGTGGAACCCTAGCTGTTTTCTCATTCTCCTTGCTCCATAGCTCATGATATAAATGACTTTGCTCTGCTGTATGCTCCTGCTCTGAGGTGCTGCCTCATCACAAGCCCCAAAGTATGAACTGAAACCTCCAAAAGAGTGAGAGCAAATAAACCTCTCTGTATAAGTAATTGCCTCTGGTATTTTGTTACAGCAACAGAAAGCTAACTGATTCGGATTTTCACACTCTTCTTAGAACCACAGTACAAGTTTCAGTCTGACAATCAGAGCCCCAGGGAGATCAGGAGAGCATGTATGCTTTGCAAGATTTACTCCCTCCTCTACCTCTCCTGAAGCATGATGGTTTTTCTGGTGGTTAAAAAATAAAACAATTATTTATCTTGCTCCTGGAGCCTGGGATAAGGGCCATTAGAAACAATAGCAGCAGGGAGCCCCTGAAGGAGCCCCTGATTTAAAGAGTTGGGTCAAAGCTCTCAGTGACATCATAGGGCCACTGTCCAGAGCAGGACTTGACCGTCACCATCCCCAGACTCATGGCGCCTCATGCCATGGTCTCAGAAATTGTTTCATCCCCTGGGGTTTTCAGTTTCAATTAAAGTCATCTTTCCTGTGCTTTGTCCTCACACGTGAGAGAAAGGTGGTGCCTTGGGACATTTTGTGTTGCTATAACCAAATATCCGATGCTGGATAATGTGTCTAGAAAAGAAGTCTAATTGGAACATGGTTCTGGTGACTGGAGAGTCCAAATGGTCTGGGGACAGTGTTGTAGGGAGGGTCCCCTGTCTGCATCATAACATGGTAGAGAGACAGAAAGGGAACCAGCCTCATGCAGCAGGGGCTGAGCATATGGGGTACCCTTGCTTTGCAACAACCCACTTTCTCAAGAACTGCTTCATTCCTGTGAGATCCACTTATGCCCATACCAGGAGACCAGCACTGATCTATTCATGCTAGAGGAAGCCCTCAGGACCCCATTACTTTCCACTAGGCCTCTCCACTTAAAGGTTCCACACCTCAACTCTGCCACAAGCTTCCAGCACAGGAAGATTTAGAGAGCAAATGCCAGCAGGTGGACTCTCCCTACTTTCTTCCGGGGACCATGGGAAGCGAAGGAGGCTGGGAGGGAAGGGCGTGGGACCCTGGGCTCCCTCTCACAGGCCTAAGCTCTTCTCCAGGTAGGCTAGGATGTATGCTACTCCAAGTTTCTCACTAATGACCTCTGTGACCTTGGGCTAAGGGTAAAGCAGCTGCTCAGTGGGGCAAACGCCAAGGCTTCGAGATCCAAAGACATTGTCCGGAAAGGCATTCCCAGCTCCATCCACTTAGTGTGTCCCACGGATGGCTACCCCAGAGCTCCAAATCCTGGTGTCAGAGGCTGGCTGTGACCATTCCGATGCCATTTCTGCTGTGGTACTTCACTTTAGATATGGTGCTCAAAATGTCTTTAGCCTCTGTGTGTTTTAACCATTTCTTTGTGTTACTTTCAAGATGCCTCCTACAAGAGTTATAAAATGGGGCCCTTGGAAGTTGCAGAATGAATGTGATTGCTAACGGGCTGCCTCATAATCATTGGCAAAGTACATGCGTGCATTTTAGGCTCACTATACAGTCATAATAGGAAGAAAGTAAATCTACATTTTCTGTTGTCAATCATGTTTATTAAATTGGAAAAAAAAAAAGTCTCCTCTCCCAGGCAACATGAAAAGTGGGGGGAAGGGAGTGTGAATTGATTCGATGTTGGAGGACCGGGCTGAAAATGTAATTAACAGATGCAATTATGCATTCTGATGCAAAGTGCTCCAAGCTGACAGTTGGGGAACTTACAGTGGAGCTCCCAGGCCACAGGCTGCAAATTCTCTAACAACTTTATTCATATACGCTGGCCTACGGTTCAATCCTATTTCCTTTGAGTATCTCCTGCAAATAAAAGGCCCCATTCTTCTGCTTCCCCCAGCTTTATTCGGAGTGAAAACACCACTTTGTGCCCACGTTGTGTTAAAATAACAGATTTGTGTTCGTTCCTGTAGGTTTCTGATGGGAGGAGGGAGGCAGACTACCCTCCCTGCCCATGGCGAGGCGCCTTTGGGAGGAGGAGGATGAAGAGAAAGGGTCTCCAACAGGGAACCTTTGTCCCGGAATGCAGATGAGCCAGCGCGCGGCGGAGCGGGGACAATGCCCGCCCAGTCCTCGCTGCGCCCCGATCCTTCTGCAGCTATTTTGTTAACCCGATGTTTCTTACATTCTTTCTCTCACGCAGAATACTTGATGTTGACAGCTGTGAATTTTAAACAGCCATTCTGGGTATGTTTTCCTAATTTTGTGTATTCAGATTGTTTCTCCGTATTGCGGGGTAAGGGGGTGGAAGCCACAGTAGCTCACAGCTTCTTCATTGAGAGATTTCATGCGTTTCCCATGTCATAGCGATTCTGAGTGCTAAACACAAAGTAGAAATTAAATGTGCTCACCAGCAGCATCTGGAATGACCAAGAAGCACGGAAGCACTTTCCAAATGGAAAAGATCGCTCAAGATTACACGCCAGCGTGGACAGAGGAAGGACCTGGGGGCGACTGTCACTCACTCACAGTGATGGCCAGGGAAGCTGAGCTTGCCTGCAGTTTTCTGTAAAATGGGACCACAGCAGTCCCCAAAGGCTGCAAATCAAGACCGCATATATTCTATTTCCAGTTCCCAGTTCTAGTTCCTTTGTCCAGCGCCAATGGAAGCAAACATTCGCCAAACATCCTTCTCGGGTAGCCTACTAAGGCATGAATATATTTCTAAGCATGAAGCAAAACAAAAGAGCTCTCAGACTGAGGCCCATATTGATAAGACATTGGATTGGATGGATGGTTTTAAATTTTGTTTATTTATATCTGCCTCTCTTTGATACACAACTGAAAACACCAAAGATAAAAACAAAAGCTCTGGATGAACCAAAAGGAGCTTGTAAACAGAGCAATCATCAGGCTCATTATGAGATTTGAAACCTGACTCAGAGCCTCCTGGCAGCAAAAGTGAGAGGGCAATGATGACTAATGGAGCATGCAGTTCTATACCATTGATTGGACCATAGGGGAGAACAACTTTCCAATGCTTCATTTTCAAGTACGCTTTGCACCCAGGGATCTTCATAAGAGGGGAATGAGAACAGAAGTTCAGGGTCAACTTTGAGAGCAAACATGGCTGCAGAATTCCCTGGGCCAGAGCCCAAAGAAAGGGAAATGGGTCCCTGTCTAGGGTCCACTCCCACTGACTGGTCCTGGGTCCACAGCATGCTCTCTTGCAAAGGGTCCCAGACCATATCAAGGCAGAAGAGAAAAGAGGCAACACAAGTGTAGAGATTTCTGCCACAGTCACAGGGCAGATGGTGAACCACCCTTGTCTTGCATACCTCCTGACTTTGGCCCCAATAAATACAGCAAATGTGAGCAGGTGTCTGAAGGCTAATTTGACCCAAGGATAGAACTTTGAGGGTCTAGAGGGGTGGATGGGAATCAGCATGAGTGCGTGTCCCCGAACACACTTTTCTCAGCTGGGAGTTCCAGAGGAGGTGGAAGGCTGATTGGAGTTCCTGTCAATGCTTTGAAGACCAAGTGAGCAGATGGTGGGGTTGACAGCCTCAACAGTAGAGACCTTATCTGTGGTGGCACTGGATTCAGAGCCAGAGCACATCTATACACTGGAGAAAGAAAAGCAGAGTTGTACAGTGTTTCTTCCTGCAGGTAGTCTTTTGGGGACTTCCACTTTCTAACTTTTATGCTTCTGTATTGGTGGAATTTAAAACACATATTACGTTTTTTTGTTTTTTTGTTTTTTTTTTTTTTCTGGTGGTATGAGCTACATTCCCACCCCCTTTTTTGTTCTTTATTTTGAGCTGAGCTGTTAAATTGCCCAGGTAGGACATGAAGTTGGGAGACTCCTCCCCTGGCCTCTTGGAGTGCTGCTATTACACGCTCAGATGTATTATTACTTTCATAATCAGCAAAGGTAAGGATTATATTAAGCTTACGTTCTCCAGTCCTTCTTTCCTTCCTTTTCTTTTTTTGGTCACATATTATGTTACCATTCTGCAAAAGCTATCTTTGGAGTGTAATACAGAAAAAATTTAATTGCTAGGAGCTCATTTATCTGACTAAATTCCAAATATCTGGGATGGCTTTGCTCAGCCCACCACAAGGAAAGGAACAGATTATAAGAAGAGAGTCTGTGATGGTCACAGAGGTTTTCTGGCTCCTGTTTAAGAGGTCCATCTTTTCCCAACTCTGGTGCCTCCACTTCTACAGCACAATGTGATATCCTGATACCCTGCCAGCTATCCCATCATTAAGGAAACCAGTTCTAAAAGATCATCCACTCCACTAATAACCAGTGATACAAGAAGGAAGCACCCAAGAACAAACGCTATTCACACATGGGATGGACCATGCCGGAACTGGGAGAGTTGGCCAGGTCCGTGTGAGCAGCTCTCACTGTGTTCCAATCTCTCATTCCAAGGGCCTGCTGCTCATGAAGTGTCCCTTTCTGAAGATTCTGCAGCAGGAGTGAACGTTTCCAAGCACTTTTCCAGTTAGCCTTCAATTAACCAGAAAATCAGATTAATTGTGCATGAACTCCTATGTCCAGGACCAGTCCGACCCATAGAAGATGCAAATCAGGGTAAAAGTTACTCTCTTGCCTTTGTTTGGGAGCATGGAAGAATGGAAAAACAGGACAGGGCCTGGGACCAAAGAAAAATGCCATATTTCAATGTGAGGGGCTTTGTTCGGCCCTGATACCGGTGCAGACGCAGCTAGTCGGGAACAGGGGCGTTCAATCAATCCACCTGACATGCTGTCGCCTTCCACCGGCACCAAGCTCCAAACCATCCTGAAAAGGGCTGTCGACTGAGAAGAGGTAACAGCTGCTCCGTGGCAATTAACCAGCAGTTTCTGTTGCTGAAGGAGATTATTTTGGATGGTGTAAAGAGATTCAAATAAAAATGTCAACGTGCCCATTATGGATGAAAGTTAGAAAAACTTAAGTGGCCCTGAATTAATCACTACTTGACAGGAAGGCACGTAAACGAGTACTAAAAAAAAATCCCCCCGCAAATCTATTTTCCTGCCTTTTTGGTAATTGTAAAGAAGCTGGTTGGGGAGTGGGGAGGGCATTTCTCGGCTGCTACCTTAATTCATCTTGGAGTGAAGATTTAATGACAAAGTTACAAGCCCTTAAAGTACCATTTATTGAGGGGCTAATGAGAGTTCCTAAGAACTCGGTAAAACAGAGAAGCAGCCACTGACACAAGAGGCCTTTGAAAATACCTAAGAGAGGGGAGTTCATTAGTCTTTTTTCTTCTTCT
>RJWM01019687.1:0-38619 GCA_004363535.1 Dasyprocta punctata | reverse complement strand
TTCCTCCGCGGTTGCTAAGCGGCCTTGGATACCTGGCCGCAGGATGCTGGGAAACGTCAGGTGAAGATGGTGGTCACTGGGCCTCAGGTGAGCAGGCTTCGATATAATGGATCGGCAGGGGTGTCGGGGTGTCCAGGGGTCTAATGACGGCCTAGGTAAATGCCCTGGAGACTTCTAGGTCAGTTTTCTGAAAAATCCGTGGTCCGCTGGGGTAAAGTCTACTGAGGGCGTGTTAATAAGCAGAGATCCTAGACCTCAGCCTGGGCTCGAATCTCTAACGCCTCACTGTGGATTTGTAGTCGTTTTACTGAATATGAAAGCGCATTGGACAAAGAGTCTTAAGGTCTTAGACCCCTGTCTGTCCTTACTGCCGCAATGGTCTTTCCGTCACTCATCTGGGAAGCTTGGCTGGTAAGCTTGCTGAAGTGAAAACGAGAGAGTGGTTGTACAACGCAACCCAAGTACTATTTTTTAATGTTATCGTTATTACTGTTTTTAAGCTCTTTATCCTTAAAGAACATTTCTGAGTAGTTGTAATAGAATAGGACTCCCCAGGGGCTGAACAACAAACTTAAATGGAAGTGCAGCTTTCATTGCACTTTTTTTTGTACCGTGAATCAAACTTAGGACCTCGTGCTTGCCAGGCAGGCGCTACGCCACTGAGCCATAGTCCCAGCCCTGCACTGTCTCTTTAAGAACCATCAGATGCCGAAAGGAATATATTCCCTTTTTCAAGAATCTGACTTTTGACAAAAAATTATTAGTGGCAAAAGCTGAAATATGTAAATTTCAGTACTGTCTGTGATGATTATTTGTTCTGGGATAACCACGCAGTAGTTCTTGCATCCAGTAACCTAATAATTGAATGCTTTTTTTAAATCAGGAAACTGGAGAAAACAACATAATATTGTATAAAGAGATATGAAAATAAGCATGCAATAGGTGGAATGAAAAGTAAAAAGTGGTGTCACAATGGTAGACTCATGGGGCATTTTTTTTTAACTGGACAAAATGATTTTGAAATTCCATTGGAAAGAATAAATGATACCTGAAAAATTCTAAAAGTTAGTGGTAATAATGAGAATTAGCTCTTCAGCAGGACAAGTATGATAGCTGTGTGAGCTTTTCATTGCTGTGACAGAATATCTGAGAAAATCAGTTTAAATGAAGAAAGGTTTATTTTGGCTCATCATTGCAGAGGTTTCAGACCATGGTAATGTGGCTCTATTGCTGTGGGCATGAAGTGAGACAAAATATCGTAGAGAAAGGGTCTGGTGGAGCAAAACTGGTCACCTCATGGCAGCCAAGAAGCAGAGAGAAAGGGGGTGAGCTAGAGAAGAAGGGCCAGGGGACCAGATATATGTAGTCCCCAAAGTCAACCCCCATGATGCAGTCCCTTCATCTGTGGATTAATTCACTGATGCAGTTAGAGCCTTCAAGATTCAGTCACTTCCCAAATCTCATCAGCAATCAAGCCTTTAACACAATCAGCCTGTTAGAGTATATTTTGTATCTCAATCATAACAGTAATGAAATTAGTATGGAATTGAATACAAACTTACAGGCAGAGAGAATGTAATAGAATTTGGAATCAAACCCAGATACGTGGGCTGGGGATGTGGCTCAGTGGTAGAGTGCTTGCCTAGGGTTCAAAAGGCCCTGAGTTCAATGCCTAGTACCATCAAAAGCAAAACAAAACAACCCAGATATGTAGAGGGAGTTACTATATAACTAAGGCAGTATTTTACATCAGCTGTGAAGGGATGGATTGGTGATGAAGCAGCCTTCTAGTAACTGAGGAAAAAGTAATGCAATTCATTGTGATTATCAAAATATGTTATTCCAAATGAATGAAAGTTTAAATGTTAAAAATTTTTCTTGTGTGTGTGACTGTACTCCTGCCTCAGCCTCCTCTGTGATTCGTTTTAAAAATTATGTAACAATAATACTGGAAGGAAGCATTATTGAATGTACTTTCAATCTTAGCATACTAAAACCATTTCTAAATGTGTCACAGAATCCAGAAGTTAGAAAAAAAAATGAATACTTTTGGCTATACAATGTAAAACCCGCTGGGCTTGGTGTTGAATGCCTATAATCCCAGCATTTGAGAGACTGAGATAGGAGGGTCTCCACAAGTTTGAGGCCATCCTGGGCTACATGGTATATTCAAGACCAGCCTGAGCTACACGGTGAAACCCTGTGTCAGAAAAAAAAAATCTGTTTGACCTACAAAATTATGCCAATCCATCTTTCAGAAGCCAAACCTAAAGGCATCTAAGCTTATGAAAATACTTGTAGAAAAATAGGAAACTCAGAACAATCAGCAGGGTACATGGATAAGCAAATCAGAAAAAATATAAGTGACCAATACAGTAGTTCCCTCTTATCTCAGGGGTTGTATTTCAAGGCCCCTCACAGATGCCTGAAACCACAGGTGGTACCAAACCCTGTCTATACTATTTTTTTCTATATGCACATATTTATGATAAAGCTTAATTTATAAATTAGTCACAGTAAACAACAATAATTGTAAAGTGAAGCAATTATAGTAATATGCTATAATAAATTAGATGAATGTCATCTCTCTCAAGATAGATATAGTACTATGCTCACCGTTCTTGTGATGACATGAGATGATCCACTGCCTACACAATGAGGTGAAGTGAGGAGAATGATGTAGGCACAGGCCACACTATGTAAGGGTTACTTGAACACAACCACTGTAACATCAAGACAGAATCTGATAACTAAATGACCAGCAGGGATGCACTGAACAAAGGAATGATTCATAGAACTGAGACTGGAGGGTCAAAAATTCTAGCCCAGCTGGACAACTTAGCGAGACAGTCTTAAAATAAAAAATTGAGCCAGGCGTGGTGGCACACGCCTGTAATCCCAGAATTTAGGAGGCCTAAGGCAGGAGGAGCACTGCGAGTTCAAGACCAGCCTGGGCTACAAAGTGAACTCAAGGGCAGCCTGAACTGCATAGCGAGACCTTGTCACACACACACACACACACACACACACGAAAAAAAGAAAAGAAAAATTGAAAAAGAAGTGCTGGAGATGTAGCTTAGTGTGAAGGCCCTGAGTTCAATCCTCTGTACAGGAAAAAAAAAAAAAGTTGCATATGTAGTATAATATCCTATTTCAAGCCAAGTATGGTGGCACATGCCTGTAATTCCAGAACTTGGAGGGCTGAGCCAAGAGGATTGCTGCAAATGTGAGACCGACTTGAACTGCATAGTGAGTTTAAAGGCCAGCCTGAACAACATAGTAAGACCCTGTCTCAAAAAAAAAAAAAAAAAAGAAAAAAAGGGGTGAGGCCAGGGATTTAGCTCAGTGGTGCAAGCACTTGCCTGGCAAGTGCAAGGTCATGAGTTTGATCCCGGGTACCAAAAAAAAGGTCCTGTTTCATAAAACATAGAATAAAACCATAAGTTAACATATCTATAAAAAGAATCTAAAAAAATCTAGAAGGTGCCAGGCATGGTGGTATACACCCGTAGTTCTACCTATTCTGAAATCCGAGGCAGAAGAATTAAGAATTTGGGGCCAACCTAGGCAATAGAGCAAACTTTCCAAAACTTCTCGCAGGCTCTACCCTGTACTTAACAGTAGTTAGCAGTGAGAAATCAGGTTGGAATCTTGGTTTCAGGGAATCCGAATGGGGCAATGGGAGAGCAAAAGCATGGAAGGAGGGTGCTGGGAGGACCAGAGCACAAGTTCAGGCACAAAAGCCAAAATGGGCTGGGTTTTGTTTGGCTTTTGCAGCTGTGTTTATGCCTTTCACTCTCAACCTTGAGAATTATAAGTTTCACAGATAGGTTGCAGTTATGTACCCTTTGCTTTATAAATTAGAAGTAGAAGGCAACTATTTTTGGGGAGGTGGCACTTTCTTGGGGAATGTCGTTTATTGTTTTTCTGACCCATCTTTCTTCCATAAGGCAACCATGGAGAAAGATGTTCGGAGCACCATTCTTTTCAATGCATACAAAAAGGAGATATTTACCGTCAACAATGGCTATAAATCCATGCAGAAAAGACTTCGAAGTAATTGGAAGATTCAGAGGTGACCATGAGCATGTGTATTGTTTTCCCATCTAAGTGATCGTGATAGCCTTCTGATTATGTTGAAGTCTCATTTTCTTATATACAATAGATTGTTTAGGTTGGAGTAGCTCTGTTTAAAGATCACTCAAAAGAAAATTATTATTAAAATGTATTTTGAAAATTGACAGTCAACATATTGTTGTCTTCCAAGTCACAAAGCAAAAAAATCAATCTAGTTATACATATATAATGTTTTTAGATGTTGGAGGCTTTCTCCATATTTTAACATGGGTCAGTCCTTCAATTTAGTAAAAGGAGAAATGAGAATTAAGTGAAAATATCTATACTTATAGATAGTGCATGTGTTTGTGTGCACGTGTGTTGGGAGGGATCTTGGGGATTGAACCCAGGGGTTTGGGTATGCTAGGCAACTGTTCTACCACTGAACTACACCCCCAGCCCATTGTATGTTATTCTGAGACAGAGTCTCTTTAAATTGTTCAGGCTGGCCTTGAAGTTATGATCCTCCTGCCTCAGTCTCCCAAGAAGCTGGCATTGTAGGCATACATCACCACACCTGGCTTTGCATATATGTTTTCTTAATGAGGAGGACTATATAATCATGTTGATTAATGGAAGATCTGATAGAAACTAATTGGAGGATTTTTTTTATTAAATACTAGGGATCAAACCCTTGAACACAGATCCTTTGCACTGAGCTACATTCCCAACCCTTTTTATTTTTATTTTATTTTTTATTTTTTTATTTTAAAAGGAATTAAACAGAGCAATAAAACAAAACAAAACAAAACAATGAGAACCCGATATTGGATTTCAAAAATAAGACAGTAGGGAACCTACCATAGTTACTATATTCCATATTGTTATCTTCTAAATAGTTGCTCAGACTACTGGCTTTAAGCTTACAAAGTCAATCAGACAATACAAGCATTAGGTTGTTTCTTTACTTCAGTTGCTATCATCTCAGCCTGTGTTCTTTGGAATCAGCCTGTTGCTTGGGTAGGGGTCGGGAGTGTGGCTTCCTTCCTGGTTCTCCCCCATGTTTGTTTTTTTTGTTTGTTTGTTTGTTTTGTTTTTTTGAGATGAGGTCTCACTATGTAGTTCAGGCTGGCCTTGAACTCATTGTGTAACTTAGGCTGGCCTTGAACACAAGGTGATCCTTTGGCATCAGCCTCCTGAGTTCTTGGATCATAGGTGTGTGGTACCATGCCCAGAACCCTTTTTATTTTTTACTTTTGAGACAGGATCTCACTAAGTTGCCCAGGATGGGCTCAAATTTGTGATCCTCGTCCCTCAAAGTGCTGAGCTTACAGACGTATGCCACCAGATCTGGATAGGAGACTTTTTTTTTATACTTTTGCATGGTTTAGTTTGAACACACTGGCTTATTGGAAGTATTTGAAGAGAGGCTGGATGACTCTGGGGCAGGCCTGTGAAGGGATTCCCACTTGGGAGTGAGTCTGTAAGGCTGTACTAGGCACCTGTAAGTCCCTTTGTCTCTTGGCCTCAGTGGCCTTGGTTTCATGCAGTCAAGAGGTTAAACTATGAGGTAAATCAGTTTAAATTTGGATCTAACACTTGCTTTTAAAATCATATTTCCAGTTTAAAGGATGAAATCACATCTGAGAAGCTAATTGGGGTGAAACTGTGGATTACAGCCGGGCCAAGGGAAAAATTTACTGCGGCTGAGGTAAGAAATAGTCTAAAAAGAGAAATATAGTGATATGATTAGAAACATAGACTCTGAAGTCCTGGATTTGAATCTCGTTTCACTGCTTTCTGTGTTGGTTTAGGTAGTTACTTCGTCTTTGTCTTTATCACAAAAGAGTTGTGATGATTGACCTGATCCATGTCAGATGCCAAACATACAGGGAGGACTGGTTAAATATTAGTAAAAAATAAATTAATTAATCAAATAAATATTAGTCATATGTTTTTGTCATATTTTTGCTTTGAAAGTAGGAAAAGTTTCATTTAAAATTAGACTTTTAAACTGGGGACAGTATTCTCAGCATTCTGAGAGGCTAAGGCAGATGGGTCATCTAACCTGACAATTTAGAGACCTTTTCTCAAAATAAAGAAATAAAATGAGCTGAGTACAGTGGTGCATGCCTTGGGAGGCTGAAACAAGAGGATCCCCATGAGTTTGAGGCCAACCTGGGCTATATAAGCAAGTTCAAGGCCAACCTGTGCACATAGGGAGACCCTGTCTCAAAGAAACAACAACAACAACAACAACAAAAGTGACGTACGATGTAACTTAGAACAGAGGCTCTTGATTTCATTCCCAGTACTGAAAAAAAGGAAAGGAAATTAACCTTTAAAACTTCTATTTCACAAACTAAAGTATGAGAAATATAAAATCTAGCATACAAGTTGTAGATATTGGTGAGGTTGTGAAAAAAAAAAAGGGGAATCCTACAATGTTGGTGAGCATGTAAAATGGTATAGCTGCTGCAAAAACAGTATTATGGTTCCTAAAATAATTAAAAATAGAATTGCCATCTGATCCATATCTCACTTCTGAGCATGTATACAAAAGAATTGAAAGGATCTCGAAAAGTAATTTGTATACCCACGTTAACAGCAGCACTCTACAACAGTTAAAGAGGGAAACAGCCCAAGCATCTGTTTACAGATGAATAGATAAGCAAAATGTGGTATGTACCTCATGTGGAATATTACACACCTTTAGGAAAAAAGAGGAACTGGGGCTACCACTGGGGCTCAGTGGTATTGGGTGCTTATTCTTAAAACATTTCCTCCCTTTAATCCGAGCGCTTGGGAAGCTGAGGCAGGAGGATTGTTGTGAGTTCGAGACCAGCCTGGGCTACAAAGTGAGTTCAAGGCCAGCCTGAACTGCATAGTGAGACCCTGTCTCAAAAAATAGGTCTGGGGATTTAGCTCAGTGGCGTAAGCGCCTGCCTGGCAGGTGCAAGGTTGTGAGTTTGATCCCTGGTACCAAAAAATAAATAAATAAAGATTTTTAAAAATTTTCCCCTTTTGAGAATATGTTTGAAATTATAAAATACATGTATATTTTATATACAAACATATACATATACATATTGGAGTTTATGTTCACATTCTTTTCTGATGAGTGCTTAGTGAAGAAAGTTAAAAACTATTAGTGCAAGCTCCATTACCCCCAGGTCTTCTCAGGCTATATCAGCAAGGTCAGCTCTAGATTCTTCTCTCCAGCTTCGTGAGAACAAGAGAGAGATTCCCAGAAGATAAGCAGCAGTTTGCATTTCTCACTGTCGTTTGGTGCTTTTGTCCTGGTATGAGATGCTGCCCTTCATCCTGATATACTTGGAGGGCAGTGAGGAGAAGACATGGCCAAGATCAGTGACACCCTCTCTGTTGGCACGCAAGCCAAGTCACTTCAGCAGTGGAGCATTGGATATTCAGCTTTAATTGCTGTGTTGGCACTTTGTAATAAATAAGTGGGTTTGGGTTACAGTGTGGCCAGTCATTCTCTAAAAGGTTCACCATCTTTGTAGTCTAGATCAGTGGTTCACAACCAGAGGTGGTTTTGGTTCCTCCTGTCCTCCCAAGGGGGCATTTGGCAATGCCTGAGACACTTTTAGTCTGGTGTCTAGTAGGTGGACACCAGGACTGTGAACTTCCTTTAGCTAATAGTTTTCCACTTTCGGTTTGTTGTCCAAATCATATTCGACTATGAAAATGGCAATGCAGAATGAGTATTTTAGAACTATTTGCTCAAAGACAAGCTTGTAGATCATATACAAAGTACATTTTATATTATCCTATATACATTTACATTTATATGCCTTATAAACTTGAAGTATTACTTTTCAGCTAGTTAAGGTCTTATTACTAATACAAGTATTTTGGACAAAAGTCTTTTGAGAATGTTCATGGGTTGATATTTTTCCCTTTGTATAGTTTGAAGTCCTAAAGAAATATCTTGACAGTGGTGGAGATATCCTTGTGATGCTCGGAGAAGGTGGAGAATCCAGATTTGACACCAATATTAACTTTCTACTAGAAGAATATGGAATCATGGTGAATAATGGTAATTATTATTCCTTTATATAGAGGCACTGATTTCCTATTTCTTGTTCACATCATAGCCTGCTGACCCCACTGGTGTAATGGAAATGCCCTGGGCTAGAATCGCAAGGCCCAGCATTTTGGGCTCACCAGCAGTCTGAGCCTCCTGGGCCTAGGCTTCTTCTAATGCAAATGTTAAGGATTGGAGCAGAATTGCAGAGTTCCTTTCAGGTCAAAATTGGTATGAATGTATTGTACCAATCCGATTTCCAATCTATAATGCACCTCCTCTTTTTCCCTTTAAGATGCTGTGGTTAGAAATGTGTATTACAAGTATTTTCATCCTAAGGAAGCTCTGGTTTCCAATGGAGTGTTGAACAGGTAAGCATGTAGAAAGTAGAAATGTCTTTAAAAATGCTCTTTTCACACATTATTTTCATGCCCCCTTTTCTCCTTTTCTTGCCTTTTTGCTTTATTTTATTACATTATAATTTATTTTTTATATTAATGCTTATTTATCAAATTCTTTTCTTCTTCGTCTTCTTTGTCTTCTTCGTCGTCTTCTTTGTCTTCTTCTTCGTCTTCTTTGTCTTCTTTCTTCTTCTTCTTCTTCTTCTTCTTCTTCTTCTTCTTCTTCTTCTTAATTTTTTTTTCATCTTTTTTTAAGACAGGGTCCCACTTTGCAGTTCAGGCTGGCCTTGAGCTCACTTTGTAACCCCAGCTGGTCTCGAATTTGCAATGATCCTCCTGCCTCAGCCTCCTGAGTGTGGGGATTACAGGTGTGTGCCATCACGGCCATCTCTTTTCTTCATCTTTTGAAACTTTATTTCCAACCCTCTTTTTCTCAGTTAGGGTACTTTGAGTTGCAAGTAATGGAAAATCCTAATCCAAATGAGACTAAACAGTAAGGGGATTTATTGATTCATAAATCATTATCATTGAAAACCCAGAAATAGGGCAGGTTTCAAGTATGAATTAACTAAAAGATTCATGTCATTAGGGCTCCAGTTCCATTTCTGTCCAGTTCTCTTGGCTCTGCATTCTTGTATGGGTAGGCTGAACAGTAATAGCAGTTCCTAAATTCATACCCAAAGGCCACAAGAGAGCATACTGTGGTCCCGGTGTTTCTAGTAAGAGCAGTTGTGAGACTTATTCTTTTGAGCTGGCCTAGCCACAGTGCATCCTAGATAGGCCAAATGATTTAGCTAAGTCATCTCTTGCAGCCTGGGACGGAATCTGCTTTCTTAGATCTGGACCCTAGGATATATGAGGGGGCCATATCAGATGCCCCCTGTAAATTTTCTGCCATGTTCAAGATGATTTATTCCACATTTGAACTCTGTTGACCCTAGAGTATGGATCTAGGATATGAAGTGTCTTTCCTCAGGACTCAAGAAAATAGAACTGACCCTAATATATCTTTTTTTTTAATCCTCTTTTTCTGCTTTATTGATCTGGACACAAGTACATATGCCTGTAAACAAAACGAAAGAATCTTGCAGTAAGACCACAGTGATAATAATTAACTTTCCCACCATGAAGAAAAGTACAGCCCTGGCCAGTTACATAGAAATGAGCAGTTCCTGGTCTGACTCACAGCATCATCCCAAGGTGGTTGTAGCATTGGTTACATCTTCTTCCATAGAGCGTTGGGAGTAGACAGTGTTGCATAGGAGACAATCTGGTTGCTTTTGTTTCCACAGCACAAATTGCTTCACTATTTGCAATGGCATTTCAGTGAGTCACCTGTTCCATTGCATATTCTGATTAAATGACATCCAAGATCATCAGTAGATCATCACCCTGACTGTATGTGAGATGCAGCTTGGCCTGGTGTGAACTCTGGACAATCAATCAATAGAGATATCCGTTCTTGGCATGTTTTGTGGAGGAGAGCCCCGGATTGGCCGTTTTTCTGGTTCTACCTTTTTTCTCATTTTTCATCCACAATTTCAACTTCTGTGCTACCCTTCAATGCCTCTAAGATGAGATTAAGGTTTGTGGTAAGAGCCCGAACACAGTGAAAACCAGAAATCAGGGAAATAGGCAAGAAAATTCATTCATCCATCTTTCTCTGAAGAAGTCTTATTCTAAACTTACCATACTAAAGCAATATTCAGTTTGATGTTTAATATATTCTTTAAGCAATACTTCCTCCACATGATACACCTGTACACCTGTCCCATCACCATAGAAAGTAGTAAGTTCCATTTGAAATGACTGATCAGACCTTTCATGATGTTCTCAATTGGGCTGGGGATTTACCTCAGTGACATAAATGCCTGCCTGGCAAGCATGAGGTTGTGAGTTTGATCCCTGGTACCAAAAAACAAAACAAAAAAATGTCCAGAACATGATGTTCTCTATAACCATGTGTATACTCAAAGTTCACTTGATGTGAATTTTAAAAAAAATGATAATCACAAATGACCCTAATACAGCTTTTTTTTTTTTTTAGTTTTATAGAGAATAAAACCAAAGTAAAACAGAATAGAACCAATCAAAACAAAACAGTGAAAGTGATACAGGACTTCAAAACAAGATAATAGGAAATCAACAGTGACTATCACAATATATCTTGTGTTCTTTGAAATAGCTGCCCTTGCCAGCAGATATAAAGTCTGCATTCCCAGCACTTGGAAAGCCGAGGCAGGATTGCTGTGAGTTTGAGGCTACCCTGGCCTACAAAGTGAGTTCAAGGTCAACCTGAACTACATAGTTGAAACCCTGTCTCAAAATGACAAAAAAAAATTATATATATATATATATATATATATATATATATATATAAAATCAAACAAAACAGAATAAATGCAAACAAAACAAAGCAATGTGAACAGTGCAGGACTTTAAAACAAGATAACGGAATCAACAATGGCTACCACCTTCAGAAGGAGAGTCCCAAGCCAGGTGTAGTGGCGCATACCTTTAATCCCAGCACTCGGGAGGCTGAGGTAGGAGGAGCATTGTGAGTTCGGAGCCAGCTTGGGCTACAGTGTGAGCACAAGGCCAGTCTGAGCTACACAGTTTGACCCTGCCTCAAAAAAACTAGGGCTAGGAGTTTGGCTCAGTGGCTTAAGTGCCTGTCTGGCAGGTGTGAGGTTGTGAGTTCGAGCCCCAGTGCCGCAAAAAAAAAAAAAAAGAAGAAGAAGATTCCCCATAGTTGCTATACTGCATGTTGTTATCCTCTAAATAGATTCTCAGACTACTGGCTTTAGGCTGCAAAGTCAATCAAACAGCACAAGCCTTAAGTTTTTTGTTTGTTTGTTTGTTTTTTGTTTTTTGTTTTGTTTTTTACTTCAATAGCTATCATCTCAGCCTGTGTTTCTCCAAATCAGCCAGTTGCTTACTTGATGGGGGATGGGGTTTGGCTCTTGTTTCCCAGCTTGCATGCCAGCTGGTTCCCAAGAAGGGGTTGGCTTCTTGTTTCTCCTCCCAAGAAGGGGTTAGCTTCTGGGTTCTCCTCCCAGCACACACGGCTACCTCTGGCTCACAGGAAGGGATTGGCTTCTTGGTTCTCCTCTGGGCCCACATGGCTGCTTCTGGCTCACAGGAAAGGGTTGGGTTCTTGTTTCTCCTCCCAGCCCACAACTGCCAACCCTAATATATCTTAATGTTGACATTTACAAGCTTCCTAGAAGAGGGTGGGCATATGGGTGTACATTTAAATTTTTAAATGTTGTATCTCAAAGTCTACAAAATTCTTGCATGAATATTTACTATTCATTGTGAAGTTCCCTAATGTTATATTGATTAAATTTTAATTTTTTTCTTTAAGGGAAATTAGTCGAGCTGCAGGAAAGACTGTGCCTGGAATCATTGATGAGGAGAGCAGTGGAAACAATGCCCAGTGAGTGTGTTTTGTGGCCACCTGAGAAGGATGAGTTTATCATTTTATTTTATTTTATTTGTTTCTTGCTGGGAAGATTTTATTTTATTTTATTTATTTATTTTTTTTTATTTAAGAGAAAAAAGACACAGAAAAGAAAAACAAAAAGCAAAAGGGACAAACAGCAACAAATCCAATATGATAACATTATAGGTTTACAAAATGAGATGATTGGAATTTGACAGTGGTTGTAATATTGCATATCGTTACCTTCAAAGGGGTTGTTTAGATTAACAGATATAGACATGTAAAATTGATCTAATCATATGAGTATTAAGTGTTCTTTTTCAATAACTAATGCATTTAGTAGTATAGTCATTTTAACTATCTTATGTATACCTATATACAAATCTGTCTTTTTTCTTTTCCCTTCCTTCTTTTCTGCTTTCCCCTTATAATACCTCTTGTTATCTTCAAAATAACTGCCCATACCGTCAGGCATAATATAATCAAACTAAATAGTACAGAATAAAACCAATAAAAAACAGAACAATGGAAGCAATACATAGTAAAACAACACTGATTACTATAATGCCTTACATTATCTTCTAAACAGTTGCCTATATCATCAGTCATAATACAATCAAACAAACCAAAATAGGATAAAATCACTCCAAACAAAACAATGAAAGCAATATAGGGTTTCAAAACAAAGTGATCAGATGTCAATAATGACTACCATAATGTATTTTGTTCTCTTTGAAATAGCTGTCCATGCCATCAAATATAATAAAATTAGGCAAATTGAGATAGAATTTGACCAAACTAAACAGCTCAATGAAAACAATACAGGACTCAAATCCCGATGATAGATTAACAATGGCCACTGCCTGCCCTTTTTAGACACTTCCTCCCCTTTCATTTTTACAATATGTATTGTGTATTTTGAATCCTACTAACTCCTTTAGTTTTTTTTTTTTTTTTTTTTTTCGTACTAGGGAGATAACATGATGTTCACCCATGTGGCTCTGGGTCATTTCATCCATGACTATGATCTTAAATTGTATCCATTTACCTACAAGTGGCTTGAGGTTATTTTTCTTTATAGCTGAGTAGCTTTCCATTGGATAAAAATGCCATATCTTTCTTGTCCACTATATAGCTAATGGGCAAGCTACCCCCACTTCTTTCTGGTTCCCTATCATATATAGCATTGTTCTCTCTCCTTTGTCTTTCAGTCTATGAACCCCCTTTCGAGTTTAATGTGTTTCTTGTATAAAGCATATTGATGGATCCTGGAGTGATCCACTCTGGCTGTGTTTCTCTTCATTGGTGAATTGAGGCCATCTACGTTAACAGTTAAGGCCAACATGCCCTGCTTCATCTCTGCCATGCTGTTTTCCTGCCATTGGCTGCCTACTTTTCTTCTCTATTCAGTTGTCTGCCCACACTCGGTGATATCCCTCTGCCACTGTTTGTGGAGCTGTGATCTTTTTTATCTCTCTCTAAAATGTCCTTCAGTATTCTTTGTAGATTTGGTTTGGTGGTCATGAATTCCTTCAGCTGTTCTTTGTCATGGAAGTATCTTGTTTCTCTGTTAATTTTGAAAGATAGTTTTGCAGGGTGCATCAATCTGGGTTGGAAGTTGTTTTCTTTCAGGGCTTGAAATACTTCACTTCAAGTTCTTCTTGAACTGATAGTGTTGAGAAGTCTGTTGTGATTCTGATGGGTTTTCCTTTGTAGGTGATCTGTTTCTTTTCTCTAACAGATTTTAATATTCTGTTCTTGTGTTGAATTTCTGGGATCTTGATTATTATATGTCTGGGTGTAGATTTATTTTGGTTATGGTTAGCTGGAGTTCTATATGCTTCACTTATCTGAAACTCACTTTCTTTTCCCATGCTTGGGAAGTTTTCTGAAATTATTTCTATAAATAGGCTTTTAATGTCATTTGTATTGACCCCTGCTTTTTCACTCACACCTTTTATTAAGTTATGTTTCTTTGGGTTGTCTTGCAGCCGTTGAGTTGTTACTTCCAGGTTCCTTGTTATTTTTAAGAGATCTTTCCTTTCACAATCACAAGCTGCAAACCTGTCTTCAAGATTTGAAAGTCTATCTTCAGTTTCTTTCAAGTGATTTTGCCAACTTTCATTGGAGTTTTTGATTTCCTGGTTATCTCTTTGAATCTGTTTCATGTATTCTAAATCTTTTTTGTATTGTTCATTCCAGGTTTCCCTCATTTTCCTATGCTCCATTTTTTCATCTATGTCTCCTTTAGAGATGCCTAGCAATTCTTTTATTATGTTTTTCATTTCTTTAGTTGAGTTAGTATTTCTGTTCTAGTTTCTTTTATAGCCTCATGAAGTTGTTTCTTTACTTCAGTTGCCATCACCTCAGAAACTTCATTTGTGGGACTCCCAATCTCTTCTGCGTTTGCATCTCCTGGACTTGCTCTGCTTGGATTGGAGGCCACAGACTGCCTTTTGCTTCTTCGTCTTGACATATTCCTGGGTTCTTCTGGACAAATGGGTACTGGGGACCCAGGCACTCTTTGTATTGGCCGCAATTTCTCTGAAGTGAGCCTGTTTGGTTCTTCTAGCCAGTACTGATTATGGATATCTGATGGTTGCCACTGGGTGCGCTGGTGCAGGGCTGTCTGCTGCTTTTCCCCAGCCTGTGTTGGCTCCCCAATGGCTGGTGGAGTGTGCGCAGGGGCGGGGCCACCGTCTGCAAACCTGGGCTGGTCACCAGCAGGATCCTGTGCTACCGCCCCTGGAGTGCAGTGCACGTGGAACTGCTGCCTCCAGGCCAAGCCGGTCACCCACAGGGACCCTCCGAGGTGGCCCCCAGAATATACACAGGGGCAGGGCTCAGTCTGAGCAGTTTCCACGGGTCTGTGCCCAGCTAGCAGCTGCTGGAGGAAGCCAGGACCAGCTCCAGCCCCAGGCCCATCCAGCTCAACTCCAAAATGGCTCCCTGCCATTCGCTCTCTCCTGCGGGAGGATGAAGTCCCCTGCACTCACCATCAGCCAGTTCAGTCCTCCAGGTCTGCTCCCCCCGTCCACTGCCACTTTCCTCCAATGCTGCTTCTCTCAGCAGAGGCCTCCAGGGTCGCTGCCACTGCTGCCACAGCACCTTGATCTTGTGTCCCCAGGTTCCAGCAGCTCCTCTCACACAGTGGGTCTGGCTCTGGGCAGAGGCACCACCAGCTACCACCTTCTCTTCGTTTAAGGGTTTTTTTTTTTGTTTTTTTTTTTTTAATCTTTCTGTGGACTTCAATTCTTGCTTTAAATTTTTCCTGGATCCAGGGGACCCACTTCCTTCCTTCTTGTCTTCCCCATGTTGCTATATTGCAGCATCTGGACGGTATCTCTCAGGGAGGCTTTTTACTCTGCTGCTTCCTGTTCCGCCATCTTGTTGGGTCTCCCGAGTTTATCATTTTAAATGTTTTATTTTTCAGCCAGTTATGGTAGCATACACCCGTAGTCCTAGCATTCTGGGAAGCTGAGGCAAGAGCCCAACCTTAGCAACTTAGTGACTTGAGACTGGGATATAAGCTCAGTGCAAAGGCCCTGCAGTCAATCCATAGTACTGCAGACAGACAGACAGACACACACACACACACACACTCTCTGTCTCTCTCTCTCTCTCTCACACACACACACACACACACACACACACATAGTTTCAAAATGAAAAAAGTTTTCTAATTATAATTCTTAACTTGTTGGGCATGGTGGAGCACACTTGTATTCCCAGCACTGGGGAAGCTGAGGCAGGAGGATTGTTGCAAGTTTGAGAACAGCCTAGGCTACAAAGTGAGCTCAAGGCCGGCCTGAACTACATAATGAGACCCTGTCTCAAAAAGACAAAAAAAATTAATAATAATTCTTAACCTCCCTGAAGATAGTAATTTGAACAGTTCAAAAAGAAGGAGATTTTAAAAAGTAGAAGTTCTGAAATATATATCCATGTCCTTCTCCCTGAATATCATCAGTCTTAACAGTACAGATTTGAATTTCTGGTTTATTTTTCATATGTAAAGACATAGTTAGCTGGGCATGGTGGTGCCCACCTGTAATTTTAGCACTTGGGAGGCTAAGGCAGGAGGATCACAATTTGAGGTCATCTTGGACAACAAAGTGACTTCAGGTCCAACCTGGACTACCCAGTGCGACTCTATCTCAAAACAAAACAAACATATGTAAGTACTTCATCCTTTTAAATGCCTACATTAGGTTGAGTATATCCTAATCTACCATTCCCCCATTTTTGGACATTGAGGTCCTTTATAATATTTCACTTTAATAATACTAACATTGAGTTGGGCATGGTGGCACATACCTATAATCCCAGCACTCAGAAGGCTGGAGGATTACCTCAAGTTTGAGGCCAACCTGTTACATAGTGCATTCAAGGCAAGCCTGAACTACATAGTGAGACTCTGTCTCAAAAAAACAAACAAAAATTACTACCTACTATTTATTGAGCATTTACTCTGTAATAAGCATGTTACCTGATTTAATTTATCACAACAACCCTAGAAGGTTACAAATGAGATAAAAAGAGATAATTGCCTATCATGGTTTCTTTTATATGATAAACCCAAAGCATAAATAAAGAACAAAATAAAAAGTATATAAGTAGGCTGAGGCAGGAGAGTATGAGGCTAGCCTGGGCTACATAGTTTAGTGCTAGTCTGAGCTGCACCTTAAGACCCTGTCTCAAACAAACAAAGATAGATAGATAATAGGAAACAGAGAGACAGATCTTTGCAAATGGGAAGGGGATCAAGAGATAAAAGCGGGTAGGAGGGAGGGGAGAGGAAAGGAATGTAAAAAGAATTAAGATGTGTTATGTACAGATACTGTTGCATGATGAATGTAATCCTTATGTAAACTGCAAACAGGTGCTAATAAATATAAAAATTTAACAAAGAAACCAAAAAAAACCCCCACTTTTGGTATTTAAAAAAAAAAAAAAAGCAGAGATAAGTACCCAAATTCATATGACTACTATGAGAACTTAGATTCAGACCTATGCAGTCTTATCCAGAGCCTGTACTTTGAACCTTTGCTCCATCTTGTTGTTGTAAACAAGTTTGTTACAAATAAAAAGCACAAATGAACATCTTTTTACATTTTTTGTGTGCTTGTGCTAGCATTTTGTTAAGTTTGACTTTTTTTTTTTTAGTACTGGGGATCAAACTCACAACCTCACACTTGCCAGGCAGGTGCTTGTGCTGCTGAACTAAATCCCCAGCCCATTAAGACTGAGTCTTAACACTTGAATGTCTGGATCCAAGGTCTCCTGGCTGACTCGTTGTCAAGTAAAATGCTTTGCCAGATCACCCTGCAGGCAGCTGGTAGCACTTACACTCCCTGTGAACGTGCCCCGTTTGCTCCCATAACCAGCACAAGGTACTAGTAAATATTATATGTAGTTCTTTAAAGAATCTTTTTTTCTGGGGCTGGGGATATAGCTCTGCGGCACAGCACCTGCCTGGCAAGTACAAGGTCCTGAGTTCAATTCCCTGTACACCTTCCCCGCAATTTTTTTTTCTGATACTAAAGATTGAACCCAGGTCTTGTGCATGCCAGACAAGGACTATGCCAGATCCCGAGCCTGGGATCTCTTTCTTTTAGTTTGCGTGTGTTTGATTTTTACTGCCTGGGGTGGGTCTTCCCTGTGCTAAGATATAACATAGCTACCTGTGTTTGATTTTGGTACTTTTATTATTTCATTTTGAAATACATTTCTAATCCATCTGGCATATATTTTCAAGTGTGGATGAAAATGGAACTGTTTCTCCAAATAGCCAAAATTACGCCACCCATCTCCAATAATTTGAAATGCCATGTTTACTGTATACTAGTAACTATCACGTCCTATATAGGTTTGGACTGATTCTAATCTATATTATTTGTATTTTACTATTTTTGTCATTTGTTTTGAGACAGGGTCTCGCTATGTGGTCCAGGTCAGCCTTGAATTCACTATGTAGCCCAGTCTGACCTCAAACTCATGATCTTCATGCCTCGGCTTTCTGTACTCCACCATATCTGGCTACTTTTTACTATTTCTGCACTAGTACTGTAATATTTTAATTACTGGAACTTTGTAACATGCTCTTTTTTCGTGTGTGCCTTTTTGAGACAGGGTCTTGCTTTGTAGCTCAGACCAGTCTTGAACTCAGTTTGTAGCCCAGGCTGGCCTTGACTTCGTACAAACCTCGTGCCTCAGCCTCCCAAGTGCTGGGATTACCAGCATGCACCATCACTCCTGGCCTTATAACGTACTCTTTTTTTTTTCTTTTGATACCAGGGATTGAACTCACGACCTCGTGCCTGCCAGGCAGATGCTTACACCACTGAGCTAAATCCCTGGCCCTATTTTTTGAGACAGGATCTCACTATGCAGTTCAGGCTGGCCTTGAACTCACTTTGTAGCCCAGGCAGGTCTCGAACTCACAACGATCCTCCTGTCTCAGCCTCCTGAGTGCTGGGATTAAAGGCATGCACCACCACCCCCAGCTCAACATACTCTTAAATACATAAAAATGTCAACTTCTATGGAGTAAAAAGGTAACCCGGGAAAGATATTTGTAACACATGCAGGTCTTCCAAATGAGTAAGAAAAACCAGCAGTGGTGGCACATGCCTGTAACGACAGCACTTGGGAAGCAGAGGCAGGAGGGTTGCCACAAGTTTGAGGCGATCCTGGACAAACCTTACTACATAGCAAGACCCTGTCTTGAAAAAGAAAAAGAAAAAAATGAATAAGAAAAGACTAATCATCAAAAAATAAAAATTACCCCACCCAGTGTGGTAGCGCACACCTGTGATCCCAGTACTCAGAAGGTTGAGGCAGGAAGATCATTAAGTTGTCAGCTAACCTGGGCTACATAGTGAGCTCAAGGCCAGCCTGAACTATGTGGTGAGACCCTGACTCAAAAAACAAAAAACAAAATTAAAAAAATAAAAAAAACCAAGAACAAGAAAAATTGACACAGGAACTGCAATTAG
Organism: Dasyprocta punctata; assembly: GCA_004363535.1. NCBI lineage: Eukaryota > Metazoa > Chordata > Mammalia > Rodentia > Dasyproctidae > Dasyprocta > Dasyprocta punctata. The sequence continues at coordinate 19,671 of RJWM01019687.1, read as the reverse complement.
CCTATCTCCCCTGAATACATTTAAGGAAAGTGGGGAAGGAAGGATTGCATTGACATCTGCGTGCCTGCTTCTCTTGCTTACCTCTTCCTCTGTGATGGTCATTTGCTCATTTCCTTTTCTTCTGGGCCTGGGACTCATGGCTGTGTTCCTACTTCCTGAGGTATTGTTGGGCTAGGGGCAGAAGGGAGGGAACAGAGGATATGAGGCAGGTATTGATTCTGTCCCCTAGAGGAAGTTGAATCTTTACTGAAGGGCTCAGAAAAACTAACACTGGAAGGAAGTGGTCTTTTTTTCTTTACTAAAGGGCTCATGAAAACTAACACTGGAAGGAAGTGGTCTTTTCTTTTTTCTTTTTTCTTTTTCTTTTTTTGGTGGGTACTGGGAATCGAATTTAGGACCTTGTGCTTGCCAGGCAGGTGCTGCACCACTGAGCTACCTCCACAGCCCTTGGAAGGAAATGGTCTGAAGTGAAAAGAAATCTTTATTGGAGATTCCTCATGGATGCTTTTCCCATAATGTTCCTCATCAAGGCTTAGAAGAAATTTTGTATTTGATGGTGAATCAAAGAATGGTGCTCAAGAAACTCTGAGATTATTTTCAGATTTTTAAATGCATGTTTAAAACTATTTGGATGTGATTCTTTAATTTCTTACAGGGCTCTCACCTTTGTCTACCCTTTTGGTGCCACACTGAGTGTCATGAAACCAGCAGTGGCTGTTCTGTCCACAGGCTCTGTCTGCTTCCCGCTTAACAGACCCATTCTGGCTTTCTATCACTCAAAGGTACAGAGTTCCCAGGATATGGGGGTGTTTGTTATCTTTATTATTGAAATAATAAAAGCTGCCTTACAATTTAGTATATGAAGAATTTCATGTATTTTCTTACTGGTCTGTGAAGTAGATTTCAAGTATGTACACTGATTTGTGGGGAAATAGTGAGTTGTCCAGAAATTGATGTCAAATCCTGAACCTAGTTGTCATTCGAAATCCAAAGTTTTCCCACTGTAGCGTGAAGCTGCCGGCTTTATAGCTCTAAAGTAACATTTCATCCTGTCTGAGACACTGTACTTCCTATTCAGGAAAGTAGAGTTAACTATGCAAAATTGTCCAGAATTATGCTGCTATTATTGTAGTTTATCCTGGGAAAACTTATCGGAAAACTTGTCCAATTCTTATCCTGGGCCCACTGAAATGTGGTTGCAAGTGGTCCAGAGATCTCATTATGATGCCACTTTTCCACTGCCTTTTGATTTATATTTTGCTGAATTTACCTTCACCTGTTCACCAAGCATAGAGTTTATCAGTTGACCTTCCAGTTTTTTTCCAAGGGTGTAGATGTACCTTGTCCTTCACATTCTTGTTTTTCTTTGTGAGATGTAGGTATTACCTTATTTAAAATCTCTGGGGTGTGGTGGCGCATACCTGTAATCCCAGCATTGGGGAAGCTGAGGCAGGAAGATCATTGCAAGTTCAAGACCAGCGTGGGCTACAAAGTGAGCTCAAGGCCAGCCTGAACTGCATAGTGAGACCCTGTCTCAAAAAGACAAAGAAAACACACACACACACACACACACACACACAAATAAAAGTTCTGAACTCATTTTTTTAGAATATATATAAGTATCTATGATGTATTTGAAAGCGTTAAAACAAAATTCATTTAACTATTATGGTGTGGTGGTAGTTGGTCTCTTCCAAACAGCTGGAAGTATTGTGTTAAAATTACACTAATGTGTTAGTTTCAAGATGTGGAAATAGGTAGTTTATGTAAACTATGTGTGTAGACCCAAATGTGAGACATTACTTTAAGAGTTCTCTGGTGGTTAAATACTACATACAGCCATGATAATTTGATTTCTTAAGCATACACAGAGATTTTACCTGGCATCATATAATAGATCTTTATGGAGCATGAATAAATTTTTTGCTAAGTGTGGTGACTTCCCTGGAACCCATGAGATTATCATGGACCCACTGCCTAGCCATGTTAACATGCTGAGCATCTTAGTGCTGCTTGTAAACATGGTCTGAGGGAGGTTGTTGCCTATCCCTGAATCATGAGGTGAACCACTGACACCGAGAAGGGGCTGAATGCCATCCTCGTGGAAACCATGAGCAGGGCCAGGAAAGCACTTGAAGGTTCCGCCCCCTTCCCAGGACCACTGCCTTATCATGACTTTTCTTTCTCTTTTCCTTTTTCCTCCTCCTCCTCCTCCTTTTCCTCCTTCTCCTCCTTCTCCCACTTCCTCCCTCTCTCTCTCTCTCTCTCTCTCTCTCTGTCTCTCTCTGTACATGTGTTTTGAGACAGGGTCTTGCCATTGCTACATAGTTCAGGTTGGCCTTGAACTCACCATGTACCCCAGGCTGGCCTCAAACTCATAGCGAGCCTCCTGCCTCAGCCTTCTAAATGTTAGGGTTATAGGTGCATGCCACTATGCCTGGTTACCTTTGTTTGTTTAGTGGTACTGGGGATTGAATCAAGGGCTTTAACGCTGAGGTATATCCTCAACGCTTTAAAAAATTTTTTTAAATTTTGAGACAGGCTCACTATATCTGTAAATTACCCAGGCTGGACTCGAATTTCTGACCCTCCTGACTCAGCCTCCCAGAGTGCTGGGATTACAGGTGTGTACCACCACACCTGGACTTTTTTTTTTTTTTTTTTTTTTTTTTTTTTTTTTTTTTTTTGTTCTTCTGGGAATTGAACTCAAGACAGAAAATATACAACTAACTCAGTGAACATATCTTTTAGAATGAGGGTAAAACAAATATATTTTCAGGCAGTCAGAACCAAAGTTTTTTGAGAAGATTCTAAAAGTTAAACTTCAAGACAGGTATGGTGGCACACACCTGTAATTCCAACACTATGGGAGGCTGAAGAAGGAAGATCACAAGTTTGAGCTTACCCTTTTCAACTTAGTGAGTTAGACCTGTCTCAAAAAGTTAGCCAGGTGTGGTGGCACACACCTGTAATCCCAGCACTCGAGAGGCTGAGGCAGAGGATTGCTGCCAGTTTGAGGCCAGCCTGGGCTACAAAGTACGTTCAAGGCCATCCTGAAGTACATACTGAAATCCTCTTTCAAAAAGACAAAAAAAAGTTAAAAAAAATAAAAAGAGGGGGGGATATATCTCAGAGTGAAGGTCCTGGGTATCACACACACACAAATGGATTGTGCGTAAGAGTATTTTACATTATTTGAGACTGCTTTGTTGGATATGTTGACAGTTGCATTAACAGTGAGTGAAGGAACTTATACTGAAACCCGAACAGTTTGTAGTCAGTTTTAATACTTAATGTGATAGAGAAAAAGACTTTGTTTTAATTCGTTAAAATGTTGAATATTGAAAAATTTTTTGTTTTTATTTGAATTTTTTCTTAAGCTAAGTGTGGTCGTGAGTTCAAGACCAGTCTGTGGTATGTAGCCTGAACTATATAGCAAGACCCTGACTCAAAAAAAAGAAGCAGAAGAAGAAATTTTTTCTTATTAACAGTTGATAACTTCTTTTGGTACACTTTAGTTTTTTGTTTGGAGCTTAAACTTCTTTTTTGGTTTGTTTTGTTTTTGGTACTCATAAATGTTTTTAGTTGAATACAAAATACTTTTTTATCTTTCTTTTCTTTTCTTTTTTTTTTTTTTTTTTTGGAAACAAATAGTTCAGGATGGCCTAGAACTCCTCCCCCAGCCTCCCAAGTACTGGGATTACAGGAGTGTGCCACCATGCCCAGCTATCTTTTTTTTCTTTTAAAATTATGACTTAATTTATTAGGTAACTAGCAATGGAGAAAGGCTGTAGAATCAGTTTGCATACTTTTTGTTAGAATCAAACAAAGCAATGTCGAAGTGTCTAAAATGAAAGATGACTGGGGTGTAGCTTAGTGGCAGAGTGAGAGGCCCTAGGCTCAATCCTTCGCATCACAGAAAAAGAAAAAAAATGCATTAAAATGAAAGACAGGTTAAAGTTTAGTTGTGATCATAGACGATATTTCTAGACTATTAAAACCCTGGTGTGGATTGGCACTTACTAGTAAAGACAGTTGCTAATCAAATTCTTTTTTTTTAATGGAAAAAAAGTAAAACAAAATTTTATAACAGCTGGGTGTGGTGGTGCACCCCTGTAATTCCAGCACTCGCCTGTAATTCCAGCACTCGGGAGGCTGAGGCAGGAGAAACATTGGGAGTTCAAGACCAGCCTGAGTTACAAAGTGAGCTCAAGGCCAACCTGAACTGCATAGCAAGACCCTGTCTCTGTAAGACCAAAAAAAAAAAAAAATCATAACAATAGAATAGGAGAATAACAATAGTTAATACATTGCATATTATCTTTAAAGTAGTTACAGGATATGTGCATAAAAAAATCCTTCAAAAACTATTAGCACAAACCTTCTCAATGAAGTAAGAGAAACTAGTAGTATAACCACCTTGTATTTTTTTTTGTTTTCCCTTCCTTCCTTTCCTCTGTCTCCCATTCTAGTTCCTTTTTTGTTTTCAACAATTTCTTCCCATTTCACAATCTCTTTTGTACATTTTGGATCTTATTTACGCTTTTAGTTTCTCGCACCAGGGAGCCAATGCAGTATTTACAACATGTGAATCTGATTTCTGGTCTCAAGTTGCATCCATTTACATATAAAAGTCTCCAACTTATCCTTCTTTATGACCAAGTAATACTCCATTGCATTAAAAAGACCACATCTGTTTTATCCATTCCTCAATTGATGGGCATTTGGGTTGTCTCCAAGATTTAGCTATTATAGATTGTGCTGCTATAAACATGGATGCACTTATATCACTGTGGTAGCTAACCTGATTCTGTTGATGGATGTTTGGGGACTGGGATATATGCAGTATATTTTGTGTTCTGAGTGTCAGGCACTGCTTTGTCTTTAATAGAACCAAGGTGGGAAGCTGGCAGTGCTTGGTTCATGTCACATGTTCAGTGACCAGTATTTGGATAAAGAAGAAAACAGCAAAATCATGGTAAGCTTTTCCTTTTCATTAAATTAATGTACAGCGAGCTGGGAATGTAGCTTGGTGGCTGGAACACTTGCCTGCTATGCACTAGACTCTGGGTACGGCACTGCAAAATTAGAAAAATTTAAAAATAAATTAATGTAAATTGTGTAAGTTGGATTTTCAGGTCATTTCAAAAAGCATCTACACGTGCATTTATTCACTTAAAACTAGCCATTCAGAACCCATCATACGCCAGTCACTAAGAATATAAAGTTGTATCAGGCATTCCCTGCTTTGAAAAAGTTTATGGTACATCAAGAGAGGAATAATAGATTAATTAGTAAACCCAAAAAGATGTTTAGAAAGCCGGGTGTGGTGGCGCACACCTTTAATCCAAGCACTCGGGAGGCTGAGGTAGGCGGAGCGTTGTGAGTTTGAGACTGGCTTGGGCTACAACGTGAGCGCAAGGCCGGCCTGAACTACATAGTGCGACCCTGCCTCAAAAAACTAGGGCCAAGAGTTTGGCTCAGTGGCTTAAGCGCCTGTGTGGCAGGTGCAAGGTTGTGAGTTCGATCCCTGGTGCTGCAAAAAAGAAGTAAAAATAAAGTAAAGCCTGCCGAGGTGGGATGGGAGCGACCCCAGAGAGGTACGGAGGCTTGGCACGGGCCTCACATGGAAAGGCAAGAGCTTGAACTTTGTTGAAAGCTGTGTGGAGACAGATAGGGTTTGCAGCGGCCTTAGTCACAGTCAGATCCCTCTGTCAGTTGTGTGGAAAGTGGAAAGGGAAAGGCATCCCGCAGCCACTTAGGAGTCTGGAGAGTCAGCCAGGCAGGAAACGATAAGCAGAGTTCCGATGCTGAAGGGTCGGTGGAGAAGGGGGCTGCCGGTGGGAACTGTAGTCGGAAAGGGCTGTGGAGAGGACTGGTCACCGACTCGTCAGGGGGTTGGCTGCAGATGTTAAAGCTGCCCTGTCCAAATAGTGCAGAGGACACGTGTGTTTGAAGGTTGACAGCAGGGAAACGAATGTCTTCACAGAACATGCCAGGCTGTACATTGCATGGTGCCAGCGACTCACTAGTCGGAGGAAGATAGGCGTGCTGAGGTTTTCATCAACAAACTACACTCCTTCAGTGTGTAATTATTTTTTATGGGTTTTTTTTTTTGTGTGTGTGTGTGTGTGTGTGTCTTTTTGAGACAGGGTCTCACTATGCAGTTCAGGCTGGCCTTGAGCTCACTTTGTAGCCCAGGCTGGTCTCAAACTCTCAATGATCCTCCTGCCTCAGCCTTCTGAGTGCTGGAATTACAGGTGTATACCACTACGCCCAGCTCAGTGTTGTAATTGTTGCATTGAGAAGCTGAGAAAGGTCTCACTCCTGTGGAATCCATGTGAAGTCCCAGTGCCTCTGGATATATTTGGGAGGTCTAGATATTCTGCTTTGAACAAGCTGTTCGGACTGTCATCACCTTAAACAGGTGGCCTTGAGACTGTGAGCAAGTTTTCATACCCTTTGACTTGTGGTTAGGTTAAGTTTCCATATGATTTCACTAATAGGAGGGTAGCTATCTGTTTTGAACTGCTGGCTTAGTGTTTTTCCCTTTATTATTTTTCTTGATTGTTTTAATTTTCTAATCTTAACCTTCAGCTTTCTCAAATAATCAGGCGTCTAATTCTGTGTTTATTTTTTAAACTCTAGGATGTTGTTTTCCAGTGGCTCACAACAGGAGACATCCACCTGAACCAGATTGATGCTGAGGACCCAGAGGTAGGAGGCTGTGAATCATTAGAAAACTTTTAAATGAAAAATGGGTCCAGCATCTCAGCACCACTTCAAATAGTTGCAAAGCAATTTATCTGTCATACCTATAAGACCTGTTGAGGCAAATGTGGTAGTGCAGTGTTATAATTCTAGCTCTTGGGGAAGGTGAAGCTGGAGGATCACTAGTTTGAGGCTGGGCCACTTAGCAAGATACTGTCTCAAAATAATATTTTAAAAGGGCTAAGTCCAAGCATGGTAGCACACCCATGTGATCCCAGCACTTGGGAAGCTGAGGCAGGAAGATCCTGCCATCTTGTCATTCACTGTCCATCATCTGACACTAGACAGATTCAGAAGCACACTGTGCATAGGAAGCCAGAGGAAGATTAGTGGGGTGTTAAGGCCTTTCTCTCAAACAGCATACACCCCTTCCAGATTTAAGGCCTGGTGGAAAAGGCACTTTGTATTGTAAGGCTTTGGAAAGTTAAATGCTGCATCCAGTAACATTGCAAAGTGAAAAAAGCTTGAAAATCTGAACTTCCTATGAATTCAGATCACATCATGTTGTAATTGGAGGGGGTTTCAAACCCAGACAATACTCAGTTTCGAACAGTGTTTAATAAAATCTTGAAATGCAATAAAGAGCTGGAATTTACCTAATAAGTTTTAATCTCAAAATTTTCCAGGGAGTCTTGAAAGCCAGTGGTCCTGGTCACACTTTTCTATGTTGCTTTCTGGACCTCTCAGTCTTGGTGAACTAGAATTTTATAGGAGACTGTACAGAGAGATAAAGAATCAGTTTCAAGACCTTTGGGAGTACTGGCCCATTCCTTGTCTCCTTGCTGCGTTTGGGTTATATCTGGCATCTTTTAGTGCCATTGGTAGCACTGCTGCTCTCAACCTACTGTCCTGTTGGAGGGCAAGACTGTCTGAAATACCATATATTGCTGGGAAGTGCATTTTTTTTTAATTTTAAAGAGAATAAAACCAAACAATATAAAACAATAAAGCCAATCAAAACAGAACAATGAAAGCAATACAGGACTTTGAATCAAGATAATAGGAAATCAGCAATGGCTACCATAATGTCTCTTGTTTTCTTTAAAATAGCTGCCCATACCATCAGACATAATAAAATCAAACAAGACAGAATAAAACCAAACCTAACAAAACAATGAAAACAGTACAGAAATTCAAAACAAGATAATAGGGAATTAACAATGGTTACCACCTTCCCTTTTTAGATGTTTCCTCCCCTATCACTTTCACAATATCTATTGTACATTTTGGATCTCATTAACTCCTTCAGTTTTTTATGCTAGGGAGATAACACAATGTTCACCCTTATGAATCTGAACCATTTCACCCATGAGGATGATCTCAAGTTGCATCTGTTTACCTATAAGACCCTCGAGATTATCCTTCTTTATAGCTGAGTAGCCTTCCATTGTATAAAAATACCATATCTTTCTTATCCATTCTGCAGTTAATGGGCAAGCTACCCCTACCTTTTTCTTTTCTGTCTCATGGAACATAGTTTTCTCTCTTTTGACTTTTGGTCTATTAATTTCCTTTCAAGTTAAATGTGTTTCTTGTATACAGCATATTGATGGATCTTGTTTCTTGATACATTCTGTGTTTCTTTTTATTAGTGAATTGAGGCCATCTACATTCATGGTTACAGCCAGCACGTATTGGCTCATCTCTGCCATGCTGTCTTCCTACTGTTGGCCCCCCACTTTTCCCCAGTGTTCAGTTGCCTGCCCTGTTTGGTGATCCCCCTCTGCTGCTGTTCCTCGAACCATGGTCACCTTTATCTCTCTCTGGAGTATACTTCAGCGCTCTTTGTAAGATTGGTTTGGTGGTCATGAATTCCTTCGGTTGTTCTTTATCGTGGAAGTATCTAATTTTTCCATCAATTTTAAAAGATAGTTTTGCAGGGTACATCAGTCTGGGTTGGAAGTTGTTTTTGTTCAGGATTTGAAACACTTGGGAAAAGCATTTTTTGTTTATACTCTCATCTTGTCTTTTTTTTTTCGTACCTGGGATTGAACTCACAACTTCACACTTGCCAGGTAGGTGCTTGTGCTGCTGAGGTAAATCCCAGCTCTCATCTTGGTTTTTTTGTTGTTTTTCTTTTAAAAAGTTTGAGGATTGGGAGGAATTTTTTCTTTGTTTTGTTTTTGTTTTGGCACCAGGGATTCACACAGAGTTATATCCCTGGCCTTTTGAAATTTTTTACTTTTATTTCCTCTTTTTGTTTTGTTTATTTTTATTTGTTTGTTTTTTGTTTTTTGAGACAGGATCTCACCGTGTAGTACAGGGGGTCTTGAACTCACTATGTAGCCCAGGCTGGCCTCAAACTCATGATGATCCTCCTGCTTCAGTCTCCCAAGTGCTGACATTACAGGCATGTACCACCATACCTAGCCCTAAATTTGTTATTTTGAGACAAGGTCTTACTAAGTATTGTACCATATTTGAGTCTTCTACCCATGAACATTTAGCCTTCTGGTCTTTTACTGTTACCAGCACAGAGTCTGTGTTGTTATTTAGGACTCTCAACACTGTTGGGAGATGAGCCTGGCTAGGAGAGAGGCTTGGGTCTGCTGTGTGAGGGGAAGGGCACCTGTGCCAGTTTCACAGGCAGTCATGCATCTAACAGGACAGAGAAGAGACAGTGTGGCCCAGATGCTGGTGGGGCTGCATGTAGCAGTGGGAGTCCGTGGACTTTATTTTATGATTGCCTCTATTTTGCCACTGAAATAGAAAGCTCATCTGCTAAAATTGTGTAAAAGAATGTTGTTTTGCTTGTGGAAGTGGCATAAGGGGAGCGTTGCCTTGGAGAATGGGAGCGAGATAGAGCTGATCGCTGGTTCTTAAGGTGAGAAATCATGAAGCTGAAAGGCGTCCAGTAAGCACGGTTGCTCCTGTCCAGCTGTGGCCAGCTATGTGTAAGAGTTGGAGAGCTGGACTTAGCTGATCTCATGGCTTAACTAAGTGAATTTTGTTCCTCTTTCTACTTAAAATGGCCCGTTCAAAAGTTAGTTGCCAGGGCCGGGAGTTTGGCTCAATGACTTAAGCACCTGACAGACAGGTGCGAGGTTGTGAGTTCAATCCCTGGTGCCGCAAAAGTTAGTTGCCAGTGATCATGAAATCTCTGACAAAGGAGTATAAATCTGAGACTGAGAAGGAGCTGGTGGAAACTTGACCGAACAAACTCCTGTTCCTGCCCTACTGAAAGGAACCTCTTGTGGCTTTCAGATCTCCGATTACATGATGCTGCCCGACACCGCCACCCTGTCAGAGCGGTTACGAGTGTGTCTCCAGGAGGGCGATGAGAACCCACGCGACTTTACCACCCTTTTCGATTTGTCTGTTTACCAGCTGGACACCACCTCCCTCCTCAAGGTCATCAAGTCAGTACCTGATGCTCTCAGAGCGGCAGTGCAGTCCCTTCTGTGTTTGCTCTGAACTCATGAGCCTGGGGACAGGAGTGGGGTCACAGAAAATGTGGCCGGAAAAACGTGTTCTCGGGTCTGAGGAAGGTCAACAGAGAAGGCCGGTGGGGGATGCATGGTTGGTGAGAGGACCTCACCCAGCGAACATTAGCCCCCACTGACCCAGGCTCTGAACCAGGCCTTTGGGATGACCAGTCTCTTTCTGTTGAATCCAGGACCTTTCTAGGTTTTACCACAGAAGCTCATTAAGTCTCAGGAAGCTCTCAGTAAACCGATACAGTTGGTCATCCTGCAGGCACTTAAGCTGTTATATAGCTTAATGCTCTCAGTAGCCTCATTTCCATATGAGAAACCTCAGGTTTAAAGAATGGCAAATACTTTTTCAAGGTGGGATCAGAATGCCGGGTGTGGTGGCGCACGCCTTTAATCCCAGCACTCGGGAGGCTGAGGTAGGAGGAGCATTGTGAGTTGGAGGCCGGCTTGGGCTACAATGCGAGCACAAGGCCAGCCTGAGCTACATAGTGCGACCCTGCCTCAAAAAACCAGGACTGGGAGTTTGGCTCAGCGGCTTAAGCACCTGCCCTGGCAGGTGCAAGGTTGTGAGTTCGATCCCCAGTGCCCCCAAACAAACAAACAAACAAAGTGGGATCAGGAAGACTGGGGATGCAGCTCCATGGTAGACCTCTTTCCTTGCATGTCTAAGGCCCTGGGTTCAATCTCCAGCACCACAAAAGGAAAGAAAGAAAAAAAAAAAAAAACAGGCTGGGTGATGCATGCCTGTAATCCCAGCACTCAGCAAACTAAGGCAGAAGAAACACTGCAGCCTGGGCTACATAGTGCATTCAAGGCCAGCCTGGACTACATAGCAAGACCCTGTCTTAAAAAAAAGAAAAAGAAAACCGAAGTGGGATCAGGAATTTAAAGCTAGGCCACAGTGACTTTCAAGCGGGTGCTTTCTCCTATTTTATTACCTATTTCTTTGTTTTCCATCCCTGATGACAGGCATCTTTGGCCTGGCACAGAATCTGTATCTGAATAAACTAAAGACCAGAGATATTTGGGATACAGTTGTAGATACTTGTCTTCCTACCCCTCTACTTAGGTTCAGAGTTGAACAAAACTGAGTGCCTACTGGGCCAGGCACTGTGCCTGACATTTCCATTTTCATGCAGGAGACAGACCAAGACTCCAATACAAGCTTATTATTCAAACCCTAAGTGTAAAGAATAAACTGGCAGCAGGGAGCATAGTGAAGAAAGGGAATTTGATTCTAAGGATCTTATGAAAGAACTGCTCTTCTATTAGCTATACACTGATGATTCAACAAATATTTAAGGACAGTGTCTGCTTAACACTGTGCTTATAGGAGTGAGAAGGACTTCAGGAGCTGGATAGAGGCATTGGGAGAGAGCATTCTGCACTGAGGGCGCTGAGCAAAACAAAAGCCCTGGACACTCATATGTGCAGTGTGTTCAAGCAAGGGAGTAGCTTGATGCTTAGGGCCAGGACCAAGTGAGTGAGTGGGAACTAGGACACTTTGAGTGGGCGAACTAGAAGTGTTTGAATCTGTTTTCCAAAAATAGCCAAAACAATTTCTGGCAACAGTTTGTATAATTAATTGGAATCAAGAAAAGTAGGAGTGAAAAAAGCAGGCGAATTGTAGCTGATGAGAAGGATGAATAGCTGAAGCTAGTAAGAGTAGTAGCTATGGGTTGAATTCATGGGACTTGTGCCATGGAATCCTTGATGGACAAGGAAAATCTATGACTGATTTTTCCCTGGAGCTCTGGGAAACCGGTAATGCTGTTAACTGGCACTAAGAATGCCAGAAGAAAAAAGCTGCTAGGAAGATGGCGTGTTCCTGTGACCTCAGTGCTTGGGGGCTGAGGCAAGAGGATTACAAGGTCAAAGCTCAGCCTAAGCAAATTAGTCACTTAGTGAGACCTTGTCACAAAATAAAATACTAAACAAGAGCTAGGGACATAACTCAGTGTGAAGGCACTAGGTTCCTTCCCTAGAAGGAAGGAAGAAAGAAGGAAGACAGAGAGATGAGAAAGGAGGGAGGGAGGAAGAGAAAAAGAGAAATGAAGAAAAGGAAGGAAAGAAATGAAGGAAAGACAAATGGGTTCTCTTTGGGGCACTGTCACGGCACTGTGGCTGAGAGGGTTCTTGTGCGGGTGTGCAGGCGAATGAGTTTAGAGAAGAAGAGGCTGGTAAGGCAGTATGGGACGTTGTGAGAAGGGCTAGGTACATCCAGGGACAGCACTAGATTGGGAATTGGGCTCAAGGCAGGACCTCAAAACTGCTGATGTTTGAGAGGCAGAAGAAGGCCAGCGCTAGAAGCTGGGGAAAGCAGATTGAGGTACAGGGGACCTGTGGCAGACAGCATGCCAGGAGCCAATGGGGAGGAAATGGTATCTAGCAGGGTGGTCCAGAGAGGGGCCAAAGGATTCATCATCCCTGTTTCTAACCACTGGATTTCACTACACAAAGAGAGTGGATGTTTAACTTGTCTTTATTTCCCACGACACGGTAAATCTGGACAACAGCCTTCTTGCCAACCTGCAGTCCTCATTAGCCAGGACCCAGCACCTACTGGGCATTTGGTGAATATTTGTAGATTAATGAATATTCTGCCATTCTCCCTTTCATTTCATATCTACCTATTCAGCAAATGTTTTTGGCAAGCTACTGTCCAGACTCTTCTCCTGGAAGTCAGGAAACCTAGTAGCAAATATCTTTGCCTTTTTTTTTTTTTTTTTTGTGGCACTGGAGATCGAACTCACAGCCTCGCGCCTGCCAGACAGGCACTTAAGCCGCTGAGCCAAACTCCCGGCCCTAGTTTTTTGAGGCAGGGTCACACTATGTAGCTTAGGCCGGCCTTGCGCTAGCGTTGCAGCCCAAGCTGGCCTCGAACTCACAACGCTCCGCCTACCTCAGCCTCTCGAGTACTGGGATTAAAGGCGTGCGCCACCATGCCCGGCTGTATCTTTGCCCTTTTAGAGCTTATTTTCTGACAAGACAAGCATTAAGGGGTGTGCGTGTGTGTGTACATGTAAATTAAAGGCTATGTTAGAAAATGATAGCATATGAGTGTATCAGCTGACTTCTTGGGGGTGAAGGTATTGTGGCAGATTGCATTTTTAATAGAGTGGTCAGGATGTAAGGTGACATTTAAGCAAAAACTTGGAGGAAGGGAGCCATGTAGGGAAGAGCACTGGGCAGAGGAGACAGCCAGTGCAAAGACCCTCCAGTGGGAGGGCGCCTGATGTTCAAGGAAGAGCCAGAAGGCCATTGCGGCTGCAGCAGAAATGAGGGTGAGAAGATGGGGAACAGGAGGCTTCGGGAGCACATTAGGTGTGGCCTTGCAGGCCTTCATGAGGACTTGCTCAGCCTTTTCTCTGGGTGGAAGGAGAAGAGCCTCTTAGCATTTTGTTCTTACTTCTTTAAAGTGAGGGAGCAGGAGTGAAAGCAAAGACTGAAGGGCTGCAGGAGTGAGGCGATGCTGGCTGCAGCCAGGAGCAGCAGTGAGATAGCAGAAGGTAGAGGCAACATGATGGATATGCTAAATAGATGGGATAGGAGGGATGAGTGGGAAGGGTAGCAAGGATGAGCGATTAGAAGGATGAGGTTGCAAGGTACGCTGGGAAAGAGTGTGAGGAGATTTGCCAGGAAGAGCTGAAGTTCAGTTGGAGGTGTATCTTGTTGAGATGCCAATGAGGTATCCACATGATGAGTGGCAGTTGTATATGTTAGCTGGTGGTCAGAAAAACTATTTGGGCCAGAGATTTAAATTTGGGAATTTAGGGGCACATCTATATTTTGTCTGAAGCACAAACCTTCCCCCATTTTCATATCTATTAAATTGGGATGAGTCTTACAATGGATGATGTGTTAGTTTAACTGGCAGCACTTTCTTCTTCTCAGTAAACCTTAAATATTGATGTATTTGATGTTTTGTGGATTGTTAAATTGGATGCGATATCATGGATAGTATTTAAAGGAAGGAGACTAGATGAGCTCACCAAGAGTACAAAGGGTGGACACAGAAGAAGAAAAGACCAAATACTAAGCCCTGAGACACCCCAGTCAGGAAGAAATTGAGAAGCGAACAAAGGAGATGGGAAAGGAGCACCCAGTGAGATGGAAAGAAAACCAATTACGGTGCCCAGGTGTCAAGTGAGAGTGTGGTCAGCGGTGCTGGATGCTGCTGACAGCTCACATAAAATGAGGCTGAGACTTAAGCTTTGGATTTAGCAACGTGGAAATCAAGTACCTCAACAGGGTGTTTTTGGTGAAGTGGCAGCAGCGAAAGCTTGTTTCGAGCTAGTTTAAGAGAGAAAAACACCTGGACATGCTGATGCTTGCTTGTAATCCACACAGGCAGAATGACACAGAGAGAATGACAGAGGAATTGGAGGTAGCAGATATAGACAACTCTTTTGAGGTACTTTGCCTCCAAGAGGAATAAAGCAAGGGTGAATGTAGGAGGTAGTAAGTAAAGCCCGGGAGGTGTGTTTTAGATGGAAGACATCACAAGATAATTTTTATATTGGTAGAATGTTCTAGTAGAGAGAAAAATGGATAACTTTTGAGATGATGAGGAGAATGGTTGTAGAGGGCATAAAGCTGCACACCTATAATCCCAGCACTCTAGGAGGCTGAGGCAGGAAGAACATGAGTTTGAGCCCAGCCTGTGCAATTTAGTGACTCAGTGACTTCTTTTTTTTTTTTGGTTGTTTTTTGGAGAGAGTGTCTCCCTGTGTAGCCCATCCTTGAACTCACTATGTAGTCCAAGCTGGCCTTGAACTCATGGCTATCCTCCTGCCTTAGCCTCCCAAGTTCTGGGATTACGGGTGTGCACCACTACACCCAGCTCAGACCCTGTTTTAAAAAGAGGCTAAAGGCCGGGGACATAGCTCAGTGGCATAAGAGCCTGCCTGGCAAGTGCAAGGTCCTGAGTTCAATCCCTGGCGAAAAATAAAACCAAACAAACAAAAAAGGGGCTAGATGTAGTTCAGTGTGAATACCCTGAGTTCAATCCCCAATACCTGAAAAAGAGAGAGAGGAAGGAGAGGGAAGGGGAGAGGGGAGAGAAAGAAAGAGAAGTTACAGGGAAGAAGATGATTAATTTTTAGAAAGGAGCATGGATCATGTGTCTAGAAAGTGTCTAAGTTCCTAAATTGCTCAGCCTGGTGGAACCTTCCAGAGTGGTGGGATTACAGGTGTGCACTACCACACACAGTTGACAACTCTATTTTTTTTAATCGATACCAGGGATCAAACTCACAACCTCGCCCTGTCAAGCAGGCGCCTAAACTGCTGAGCCAAACTCCCGGCCCTATTTTTTTTGAGGCAGGTTTGTACTATGTAGTTCAGGCTGACCTTGCTCACATTGTAGCCCAAGCTGGCCTCAAACTCACAATGCTCCATCTACCTCAGCCTCCGAGTGCTGGGATTAAAGGTGTGCACCACCACGCCCAGCAACTCTCTTAATTGTATTGGTCTTTCATACCACACCACTGGGCTTCTGTGCTTATATGGTGCTCTTGGGTATTTTTCTTTGCCAGTACTGTTTTGTTTTGTTTTTTCTTTTGTTTTGAGACAGGGTTTCGCTATGCAGTTTAGACTGGCCTTGAACTCACTATGTAGCCCAGGATGGCCTCAAACTCAAGACAGTCCTCCTGCCTCAGCCTCCCAAGTGCTGAGATTATAGGCATGCACCACCACCACTGGCTCACTAGTAATGTTTTAAAACTCTTTTCTGAGTTAGAATTGTTAGGCTTTTAACTATTTATATCAACTATAGGGTAGTCTAAAGTAACTTCATTTGATCATTCCATATATGTTGATCTCTGTGGGTATGAGGAAGAGACAGTGTAGAGTCCGTACTCAGAATTGTACTCAGAATTCATGGTCTGATGTATTGGAGATTGAGACATGGTATAGTGAAAATGCAGTGCTACAATTCAAGCCAGAATATTGTGAAAATAAGTAGCAGCTCAGCCCATTTCCCAGATTTGTATTTAGCTTTGGCATTTATTCTTTCCTTCTTCCAGATGCATTAGCCTTCTCAATTAGATTTTGTTTTAAGATTAGGTGGTGAGCACTCAGGAGGCTGAGGTAGGAGGAGCGTTGTGAGTTCGAGGCCGGCTTGGGCTACAGCACAAGCGCAAGGCCGGCCTGGGCTACATAGTGCAACCCTGCCTCAAAAAACCAGGACTAGGAGTTTGGCTCAGCAGCTTAAGCACCTGCCCTGGCAGGTGCGAGGTTGTGAGTTCGATCCCCAGTGCCACCAAAAAAAAAAAAAAAAAAGATTAGGTGGTGGTGACTGCTTTTAATCTCAGCATTCTGGGAAGCTGAGACCAGAGGATTGCAAGTTCAAGCTCAGTCTGGGCAATTTAGCAAGATTCTATCTCAAAATGAAAAAAACAGGACTGGAGATTAGCCTCAATGACCTGCTGTGGTCTCTTCCCCCTGCTGCTTAAGCACTTTTACTTATGGTGTAAAAGTAATATATAGGTATTCAGTCATATCTGTTGAATGAATAAACACACAGAAATATACAGTATCTACAGATCTGTTCTCTTGCTGGAACCAGACTTCAGCTTGACTCCTGTCTCTTGCTGGTAAAAACAAATAGAGAAACACAATGAATTATATGGGTCATGTCAGGTATCAGGTAAACACCAAAAGGTTATATAGAAAAAACCTGATATAAAACTTGAGAGACAATTTTTCTTTCAGTTCTCAATAAACAACACTAATTTAATTATACATGTTATGTATTTTTCTAAAATAGGGCTGAACCACCAACTTTTTTGTTGTTGTTGCTTTAAATTCTGAAGAGTAGGGCCGGGGATATATCTCAGTGGCATAAGCGCTGGCCTGGCAAGCACAATGTCCCGAGTTTGGTTCCCGATACTAAAAAAGAAAAAAAAAATTCTGAAGAGTGAAGTTAGGGTCTTCACACTGAGCTACATCCCTAACCCTTTTTATTGAGAAACAGGGCCTTCATTATGTTGCCCAGCTGGACCCAAACTTACAATCCTCCTACCTCAGCCTCTTAGAGTGCTAGGATTACAGGTGTGCACCATCGCAGCTGACTTGGACTACCATCTTTGATGGAGTACCATACAACATGGTCACTTAGATGTGTACTATGGTACCTCACCTTGATTCCTGATTTTTGTTTTACTATTCACACAGGGCTCATGAGCAGCTAAATGTGAAACATGAACCCCTCCAGCTCATCCAGCCGCAATTTGAGACGCCGCTGCCTGCCCTTCAGCCTGCTGTGAGTGGGCGTTTGGGGGTCCGGCTGCAGAGCCTCACTGTTCACTCTCCCCTCACCCATAGGGCCGAACTGTAGATCCTCCCATGTGCCATTTGTGGTACTCCTCATGGAGTCATCATCATGCTTGGCTTCTAAACGCCCTCAGGCACAAAAACTTCATATTCTGTAGGGACTTCCATGTGGTGAGCTCAGTTTCCAGCTGAGGATTCAAAGGTGTGGACTTTGCTGGCTGTTAAACATTTTTCATCTTATGGGACTGGAGGGCAAATATGAGAGTGCCAGGGTAAAGCGAAAAGCTGGGCTAGGATGTGGTTCAGTGGTAGAGCTCCAGCCTGGCATGCATGAGGCCTTGAGTTTGATCCCTTGCATGAGAGCGCTAGAGAGAAGGTAAGAAACAAGAAAAACTGTGCTAGCTTCCAGGCATTGCACACTCAGGTTTATCGCACAAGTCTAACAGCCCAGAGGATAGTCATATGCAGACAAGATTTTTTTTTTAACTTTCTGGCCCAGCATTAATTCAACCTGCCTTATTTTTTTCCTGTCCCAGTGCATTCTGGAATGCTGTGAGCCAGTTGGCTTGAACTTGCTAGTTTGAAATTGGCTGTGATGGGAGTATTCACATCACAGAAAATGGAAAATATTACAAGTTAGATTCTTATACTTTGTTTTGAGAACTAGTAATAAAGTATTTATCAGCACAACACTGGTCCATACCTATGCATTTTGATTCTAAGTTCTACTAATCTACATTTACTTCCCCAAATAATGCCTGTCCCTAAAGAATGCAAGATTAAATAAGAAACCAGTTGTATAATCAGATGTTCCACACAAACCTAGGTCTTTAGCTTTGCATCATTGCGCTCAGTTAATTGGCACTGATGCATCAGCTTGGTCAGTTGAAGGGTGCAGTTAAAACTGGTTCCATCTGGTTGCTTGCAGGGGGCTCGTGATCTTTCTTGACTTGGGTCTAGTGGGTGGGGGCAGGAGGAGGCGGTGGGAATTTGGGTGGTTCGAACCGGGCGAAGGGCTGAGTTGGCCTCTCATCACTCCTAATTATGGCTTTAGATAACGCTTATGAAAGACTGTTTCCTTTAGGTTTTCCCTCCCAGCTTCAGGGAGTTGCCACCTCCTCCTCTGGAACTGTTCGATTTAGATGAGACATTTTCCTCTGAGAAGGCACGGCTTGCTCAGATTACCAATAAGTGTAAGTTTGGCTGATTTTAAATTTTGTTTTCTTTTATGAGTATTATTTAACCCTAAACCTCTGAAATTTGCTGTAAGAGAAGCTTAGAGATTATGTAGGGAGGGCAAAATATGAACAGATGTATAAAGTTAAATTTCTGTTCATTTCATGTGAATGATACTGGTTGTTTTTTCCTCGAGACCGGTTATCTCCAGAGTAAGAACATGGTGCTCAGCAGAAAGCCAAAAGTTCTCAGCTCTGATTTGTGTAGGTGCTTAGTTCTTCTTCTTCTTCTTCTTTTTTTTTTTTGGTACCAGGGATCGAACTCATGACCTCACACTTGCCAGGCAGGCGCTTATGCCACTGATCTTAGTTCTGACTTACTGAGTAACACACTGAATCCTGACCCTGGCTGCCACGTAGAAAATCTAGGTCATTGGTCCTAAGAACAGATAAAAAAGATGAATCAAAAAAAAAAAAAAAAAAGAATCAGGCCCACAATGAATGTAATCATTATGTATTACAAACATGCTCATAAGAACAAAAATTTTAAAAACAAATAAAAGAAAAATGCATCAGGACCTGAGGATCACAGAGATTTCAAACTGATCTGTGCATGAGGGAATGAGCCACAGGCCACACAGTTCTGCGGTGAGGTCCTCCTGACTGTTGAAGCCTCCTGACGTGTGCTGCCTCCAACACTGCAAACAATCCTGCACACATGTGCCTACCCATGCTGACACGGTGACCCCGCTCCTACGAATCGAGTCTAAGGAGATCAGTGAAGGTATACAAATGGCATCCATTCTAACTATTTTTAAAATACAATAAAATTGGGAGTAGCCTCTGTGTCCACAAGCAGGCGTGTGGTACTAAATTGTGTCACATTCAGTTGGTGGTGGGTCAGTATGTAGTCATAATGACAGAGATTTATAAAGGCCAGGGAGAGACATGGACAGAATTTAAGAAATAATCCTAATGAAGACAGCAAGATACATGCCAGGGATATAGCTCAGTGG